>JAOYSI010029793.1:0-30445 GCA_025775065.1 Hiodon alosoides
TTTTATGTTTTTATATATATATATATATATATATATATATATATATATATATATATATATAATACAGAAAAATGGTGACGTGTTCAATACGTATTTCACCCGCTGTATGCATGTAACTGCATGATATGACAGAATACACAAATGCCCAAGAATCGCTGTGTATTTTAAAGGTGATTTGAAGCCTTCTTTTATACATCAACGGGTCACCCTTCACCCCTTTTTTTTCAACCGTGTGTTGCTGGTAGTCAATTGTATAGTCAATCTAAGGTGGTTATCCTTTGGTGTATGTAGGGCCGGTAACTGGAGAAGCCAATTAGCTCCATAGATTGATTGCAAATCAACAGACCAGGCAACCAATCTCAATAACACGGGATTGTTGTGTTAGTGTGAGTGCTTTAGAGATTTTATAGATGGAGAGTACTTCAGTATATTCAGTATAAGACCTTAATATCTCATGAATTAATAAACACTCAATTGACATGAAGCCCTCCACTTCCCAGCTATTGGCAGTGTGTATACAAAGCTTCTATGCTTTTGAGAGTAAGAAATATATTATTATCCTAAAGTCTGCTGGGTTTCTGTGAGCAGTTCTCACAAAACTAATAGTTATGTACTGTTGCTATGGAAAGCCACCCAAGTTGTTTTTTTTTCCATGACTCTAAATGTGATCTATGTTTAGACTGAAATATGATTTTAAATTCTTTTGATTTAGCCCAACCTGACATTTCCTTTAACAATGGATTGTTGAAAAATGCTCCAAAGCTTTGGATCTCTGGTATCTCTGGCCATGACATTTTAAGAAATTCAGAGAAAAATATCACTGTTTGTTCTCAGCTGTCACTCTTGAAATCTTTCAATTAAAGTAAACTGAGGATGTCTGTTTTTCTCACAAAAGGCTTCTGATAATAACCTTTCTGGTTTTTATATTGAAGTCGTTCCGTAAGGGGCTCCAGTCCTTATCTCCAGTACTTATCTGGATACGTGTACTACAAAATCCCGGCTCTTAATTGAGCCAGCTTTGAAGAACTATGAACTTACATTTCATGCAGTTGTGAAAGAAAAAATAAAGTAACAGCGATTTTGCCTCTAGATACATTAAGAAGACACTTCTTAATGTAAAAAAAAAAATACATTTTTATCCTTTTAATATATAAATACTCAGGTCATCTTTAATACAATATGTACAGAAGCTTTATCAAATAGGAGTATTGTCAAAGGCACCCAGAGTTAATATATTATTGATATTAGTTTCAGTTATATCATATGCTTTCAAAACCTTTGTTATTACAGTATTGATGTATGGTATAATAATGCTCTGGTAAGTAATTACATTTAATTTCTTGTTAAATATGTCACCAGTTAATTAAAGATTTGTATAATTTGCGCTGGAAATTCAAGTGTTCCAGTGATAGTTTAACTTGCACTGGCGCTGTGGCCACAGTTTATAAAGTTGTTTTGAGTTGCTGTCACTTCTACTAAACGTCACTTAATACCTTTAGTCCTTACAAAATTATACACCTGACCTCATCTCTCATTGCTCGTTGTGCCCTGGGATAGTCTTTCTGAAATAAATGAAATGAACACTTCAGGCACATCACTTTTGGTTTGACGATTGGGTTACACGGTGCAACGCAGACAACGCTTTTCCTAGGCTTTTGACATGACATATGATCCGTATATATAATATACCCAAACAACCAGGCAATGCTTCAGACTTACATTCACGTTAGTGGGCCCCCAATTTCTTTCCCGCTGTCCCCATCTCCCCCGAAAACTCCAGGGACGTGAAATGTGAAACAAAGTTTCAAACAAAGCACAACATGTATGCACAGGTGGATGTTTTGAGTTGAGCCTGCCGCATTGGACGGTTTAGCTAGAGAACCGTCTAGCTAGAGAGGGGTTTAGGTGGATGAGCCTTTTTTAACACCATTCGTATGGATATAAATCATAAACTATCATTTAAATCACTTTTTTAAATCTTCTGGGCAGCAATACAATCACCCTCCAGAGTAAAACATTAGCAATTTTGAGAAGTTACCCACAATCCAATTACAGTCCCAAAGCTACTAGGCCTTAAAGCTTCGAGTTGGGTTTTTTTTTATTAGACGTTAAGGAAAAGGACTTTAATTAACTCAATGCCTTACAAATATAAAACTTTAACTACACTGTGTACACTAAGAGGTTCACTGTGTATAAAAACTGGTAAATTAGAAAGATAAAAATGCTGGTATATTGACGTCATATCTATTGACCTTGCTCCAAATTGACAAATTCACATTGTTCTGTAATCTTGCGTCTCAGCATTTCAGTTTTGAAATATACAATCTTATTATGGCAATAGCATGTTAATAGCACAAAGTAAACCCACACAGGAAACATTCATTGAGACTGCGTAGACCGCAGAGCAGGGTTTACCAAGTCTCCAGCTTCAGACGGCTGTTTGCACTGTTTGACCGATAACAGATAACAAACATCCTTGATTAAAAGGGGAGTACACGGAGAAGAGCAGAGGCCCGGCGGACGCAGTCAGTGTGGGGCGCTGAGCAAATCGAAAAAAGCCCCCACCCCCCTAGGAGTTCACTGGCAAAATTAAGAAGCAGGGCCTTCCCCTCTCTGATCTTTTCTCAATCAGGGCGCACAGCAAGGGCTCTGCACACCAACGGGGGCTGGGCCTAAAGCAAAGGCACAGGACCTAACAAGTTCTGCCAGGCTCGCCGCCCGAGTCGGAACTCAAACCGCCCGGGCCGGAACTCAAACCGCCCGGGCGAGCGCGACGAGACAACCGTTTAAGGCCTCTTCAACATCACAGTAACGACGTCCAGTGCTAGCGCCCGCCCTCTCGCAGCGCTGGCACAGTCAGGCGGTTACTCCGGAAACGGGCTAGACTACATCCATGTCGACAGAGACGAGCTCCGGTATAAATACAGAGGGCTCATTAAAAGAAACGCACATTCGCCTTCGTTTTCTTCCCGTGAACTTAAACGCTCTTTCTTTATGGGCTGACTGCGGCTTCAGGAGGCAATTCAATTTGCAGAGGCTAACTACATGTCCCGAGAGATTGGGTTACCCAACTCTGCGCTTTTTACGAATTAGGAAAATAAACAAATGGGTTAGTAAAACCGAGCAGCCTTTGTCACCGCGGCCGCGTGGGCACAAACTGCGGCAGATGTCCCTTTAAGCGACTACTGAAGATGAGGTGTGGAAAATTTGAGCATAATGATGAAAAAGCAGCCAGGGGAACTACAAACGGGCTTTTTAGTTTGTTTAGACTTTAACACGAGTAAAAAATGTATGTCACTGTATTGTCTACAGTCTCTTTTCACCTCACTGTTCACTTACTCAGTGAAGCACTGATCCAGTAAAGATGCCAAGTCTGTGGTACTGTACCAGTCAACTCTGTCTTGCCTCCGAGACACTGAGAAACTGGGAATTATTAAGAGCAAGGTGCATTTGTTTTTAACTGTTCTAACTGTTCACATCAAAATACCTTACTGTAATCCTCTGATCCATACACAAATTATGACGCATTGTTTTTTTGTAACAACTTATTTTCCTAAAGCCCTGTGCTCCCCCTGTTGGTAGGAGATAAGTTCACATCTCCAGACACTGAGCCAGACAACATGACTGATGATTAAAACCTGTCATGATGTGGGACGGTTCACCAAGAAATGTAAGTCTACAATGAGCCACAGATGCAGCAATGAGCAAGTACCCAGACCGGGGTTAAATTGGCTAGGAAGAAGAAATAAAAGGCAATGGACCATTCTTTTATTAAGCTTCAGTTGCACGCCGTTTAGTGCCACATGAAAACAGTCAAGCTGTCTGAAGCGCTATTCTGGAGGACAGATGTGTTTATGAGCGAGGCTGTTCTTGCTTACTTACGGGAAAGGGTGAAGGCAGTCAAAGGCTGCAGGGTGAGAAAAAAACAAACAAAACCTCCGATGCTTCCTTCGAGTCGCCTGCAATGTTAAAGTGATTAGCCCGTCTTTGTCGGGAGCCTGGCATCTGCACTGTCCCGTAATGGAGTGGTCCCCTGGTGCCGCTTCATCACGGCGCAGTGGCTCCTTTAAATCACCCTGTGATTACCGTGAGCGGGAAATCCTCGGAAGCCAACGGGAGGCGTCCTCCTGGGACGGGACGTCGCCCGGGGTCCTTATGGCGGCTCAGGTAATTCAGCAGCTGGAAGCGGGAAGGTAAGGTTCCGTTGCGCACATTGCCAAAGAAGAGGAAGGCCTTAAATGCCTTAAAATAACTAAGTTTTTTTTTTTCTTACCTTCTAAGCACACATTATGTGCATTTCATTTCTGATTTTGTCTAGATAAGCTCCAGTGATTCCACTAATTACTGTTTAAGGACATCAAAACAAGAGCACCGTAAATTAACTCATAAAAAAAAAAATAGTGGATCACAGCTCGCTCAGAAGGTGGCCTTCACACAAAAAGTCACACAAACTTCTTTTGCCTTTTGTGAAACCAAGATCAGCACAGAAACAAAATGTATAGCTTCTTAGCAGACATTCTCATCCCGAGTGACTTTCGTGGCTGGTATTGTTTACCCTTCTTTCAGCTGTAAAAAGTACAGGAGCAATCTAGGTTAGGGATCTGACTCAAAGGTACGACAGAGGTGCCTCACCTTAGATTCTGGTCTACAAAGTGTTAGTTGTACATCAAGCATCTTGAGCACCATGCTCCTTTTTGACATCCGTTCTTAGAGTCATTTTGAGAATGAAGATGATTTCATTACGCATGCCTCCACCAACAGGAACTGCAGCTCCCGAAGACTGGGGTTGCTGATCCTTGCATTAGGCCGATGCGATGTAAGATCTCACACTGACAGCTGTCAGAAGACATCTCAAGCTCTGCTGGTCCATCAGTGAAGAAACATGGAAGAGAGTAAGCGGTCAATATGAATCCATATAGAAACTGGTAACGCCTAATATGTATTCATCGAAGGTTTAATTGTAATGTACTCTCCACAAAAGCCATGAGGCAGTGTTTTCCCTAGTGCTTTATAGGTATGGTGTCACGTGCTGGAGTGAATCATGAAAGCATTAATCGCAGGATTTTATTTTTTTTATCATATAATGGTTCTTATCTGTGAAGGAAACAGGAAGAGGAAGAAGGTTCTGAAACGACTAGATTTGTCAAACTGAAGTGCAGGAGTAGAAAGGTTAGGTAGAAGCATATGGTGTATTGGATGAGAATAGCTTCTTGTGCCAGTGGTCCGGAATGACGGGAGATTAGATTAGAAGCAGCACAAGGGGCATGCATCTTCACTGGCAGAATATGTCGCTGTGTCTCCTCAGCCATCAGACGGATCACTAATCAACAGGAAGATTCAGCAGTGTAATACTCTCATATGGACTGTTAGCATTGGCTCATCTGTCTCATTATACCCAAGTGCCAGAAAACCTGACATCTCGCACACAAACACATACATACACACACACACACACACACACACACACACACACACGCGCAAACCAGTTTTCACTTTTATGAAAAGCCAGACAACACGTCAACGTCCTCTGTTACAATCCTGCTGAAATCGTTGGACAGCGCCGCACTTATGTAAATAAGCCACGACAGGGAAACAATGACATTTTTTAACAGCTTCAAACTGTTAATTGGAGTGCAATTTTGTAGACTTTCCCTTTAAAGGACAAGACCGTCATGGCAGGCGATAATTCCCATGGTCACAGATCTTTCATTGCCCATTAAATTTCCTATGATCATATCCCTACTGAATGTGTCTCTTCCACTCAGATGCTAATTTATCCACATACATTATTCCTCCTGGACCATCGGCATTGATGTGGAAAATAGGAAACATTGACAGCACAAGCATCAACAGAGGAGCTTGTATTTTTGGAAACAATATTGAGTCTCTGAGAGAATAAAAATTAATTGTCCTACTGGATGGTCAAATATAAGGAATTTCCAAAATATAATTTTCCAGTATTTCATGGTTTTACTGACATTCTTTTACAGTATTTTATTGTTTTACTGACATTCTTTTCCAGTATTCCATTGTTTTACTGACATTTTTTGCACTCAATGATGAACATGGCGCTGACTTGAGTAATATGAAAACTGTGAAATTATGTATTTTTCTGGAAAAGTAGGAAGCAAGGGGCGCATCCTGTTCTTATGGCTGTGAACAGTTTGACATTTTTTTCTAAACCAATCATTACTGAAAGTATTTCTAGTGAAACAGCATGTTTTGTAGTGATGGAGACAGAATAACATTAGAGATGCTAAAAAGTGAATTTTCTATATTTTGTGGACGTAAAATATTTCCAAGTGTCTATAACCAAAGAACAGGATGTAAGCCATCAATGATTGTCACACATGCAGTATCTTACAATGAGCCTTTGTGTGGCATATGTGTATGTTTCTACATAGACGCGCACAAATGGTGTTGTATACAACCAAAATCTATTGTTCTTGATATGAGAACTGACATTAAAACAAAAGTAATAGCTAGGCAAAAATGAGTTCAAATTGATTTCAAACTCGCCACTTCACAAAGTATCCTGGAGGTTTTGTTGAAAATGGAGGCATCTCACACAGTGGATGACTGACTCCCTTCCCTCTGTAGACCACTTTTGCACCGAGACATTTCAAACCAACGGCAGAAAAATCAATTTCAATCTACAACAGACAACACCAACTCCCATGATTCAGTGTGATGCAAAAAGTGACACAGGTGGGAGATTTGTGGCCGTGAAACAAAAAAAGCCTTTCAGGAAATCGGGTCACAGTTGGGAAAAATATGACACGATCCAGATTCAAAACAAAGCAAATCGAAGCGCAGTACTCACCAACCGAGCTAATTGTGAGCACCAGGTGTTTCATGCTTCTCAATATCATCTTCCCGTTCGCCTAGTGTAGTGTTTCCCAACCCTGTTCCAAGCGGTACACCAAGTCTGCTGGATCCCGTTCCGACGGAGAAGCTCAATTGCTTAATTAAACCCTTGGATGTACTAATGAAGTGATTAACTGGATTGCCCCATTATTTTCAAGGTCGTTGATCGTTCGGCCAAGAGTAATCCTGGTCAGAGAAGCCTTCGTCTCACTGGTTATTTTTTTATCTCCCATCAACTGAACTCAGTAGCAGTAACACAGTGTGACCCCAGTTTCAGACCGAACAAATAACAACTCAGTACAGGAGGACAATGCAAAGTGCCTATTCTTTGGGTCTAATACAATCTAAATACAAACCCTATGCAACAAAAAATACGTGAGAAAATTGACGATTCAAATTTATATTTACAATTGATGTCAAGGAGTGTCAGAAGAGACTTGATCAAGCAACTTTAAAACATGATGACCAGACAGTCAAATGAATAATAAACACATTGCAGTATATTTTGATCTGTCCCTCAATGTCTATTTAGAAAGACACGATGATATTAAATACTGAAATGATTTTCAAATAACATGCAAATTACAGCTTTTAATAATTCCGTGCTGGAGAAACACTTTCAATGTCATTGCAGAGAGCCAACTGCACAAATCATGTTGATGCTAAAAACATAATTAAGCTGTGAACTGCAGTAAAATTTGAACATCTTTAGATTAGATCTCTCAGTACAAGCCACAAAGTCCCCGAGGTCTAAAAGATACTTGCAACCACTTTAACTGGTCTCATAAATGTTTTGATTAAAAGAAATGTCTGTCCGCCCTGAGGAATTTTGGGGGAGACGATCCAATTTACATTTGGTGCAAGGCCCTGGGGCAAACCATTTCAACTGCAAATTACAGAATCAACCCAGTGTTTACACACATATCCAGGTGGTTTTCCTATCATGCACTTCGACTTACAGTAGATAAAATATTCTCACTCTTATCAAATAATCTATAAGTACCTTAAAAGATACCCCTTCTGACTTGTATTTGTTTTCGTAGCAGCTGTCCTGAACTAAACAAATGCATTGATGCAGATAATACTGTGAATGCTACATCCGATCCTCACCCAAATTCAAAATTCAGTTTTCACTCCATTATAGGTGAGATAAAAAAAAAGCTTTTTAAAAATGATATGTTTATATATATTATATGTTGGAAAAACCCATCAGGAGTACACAAATCGAGAAAAATAGTGGATCACAAGGATGTAACATGACATAGACTCGGTCCGAGCCCGGAAAGGACTGGCTAAAAAGTTGTAGATGTTGGCCGCGCTCTGTTTCCATGCCGGCGGTGACAGCTTTATAATAAGCCGAGTGCAGGAGGCCCTCTCTGCTGGAGCTGCTGTGACAGCTCCTCAGCCCGTCGCGGCCTCTCCCTGCCCAGAGGCCTCCGCACCTCTAATCCCGCGAGAGTGACGCAGCCTCAGACGACAGCGGTCGCCGGCAGCGGGGGCAGCTTGTGACCAAGGAGAAGGGAGGGACTGGTAAGAGTTGACACGTTACCGGGACAAAACTAATTGCGATTTAAAATGAAAACGAAAACTTTTCCAGACTGCAATTATACATTGAAAATACCTGTCTTCCTTTTCTGACAAAACTCAAGTCTTATTAAATGTAGAAAATCTATGACCTCTTTCACCTTCTTTCAATTGTATTGCTCACTTTCCAGAACTTGATCGCAGACTAATTATAGAGATATAGCAACGTTTAGGTAAGAAGTACCAAACTTCAGCCAAACTTCCACATAATATTTTCTCCACTCAGATAGTGTTCTTTTTCCTGACAGATGTGAAAGGATCTCAACATATCCCATTGAAATGATCAAGGGCCTAGACCTTATAAAAACGACTCCTTTGAAATCTGAAGGCAACAGCTGTCTGTGGTACTTTGAAATCTGTGCCAAAAAATAAAAAAAATTTTCCCTATCTGAAATTAGGATTGGTCTTGTTTGGACACTGAACAGATGGTGCCGTGTGCTTCCGAGTAACGGCGTCGCAACAAGCCTGCAATTACAAGCCAAAGAAAGTATTGCATCTGCCCAGTTTAGGTTCAAAACAACTGAGCACTGGTGGACATATCATGACAAACACAAATTATCCGTCAAAATCTCTAGTGATTATCCTTCTTTTTTTTTTTTCATGATCCGGGGATCAGCTCTCAAAGAGTACCAGAGTTGGGAATGCAATTAATTAATACAAATAGACCAGTTGCTTCCTATTTATAATAACTGCTATACTTCAATTATGCATTCAATGCATTTAATGAATAAAATATCATTATGACCAGTGTGACTGGCAATGCAACGCACACATTGGATAGGTTATAGGACTGAAATAATACAATTCTGTTTACAGGATCCACCCCAAGGACTGTACAAGCTCAACAAGCACTAGAGGAGACAAGTTCAGATTAAATTATATGGACGCATTCAAGGCCGTGAATAGAAAGATCCACAGAAAGAGTCCACAGAGGCTACTATCCAGACATTCTGTTGATGAGAGATTCTGAAGTTTGGTAAGCATTCGCTCGATCAGAATGCAAGGACTGAAAGGTTCAAGTCCCACCCCAGCTTTGTACCCTTGAGCAAGGTACTTAACCTGAATTGCTTCAGCAAAATATCCAGCTGTAGAAATGGATGAATGTAGAAATTTTAAACTCTGTAAATTGCTTTGGAGAAAAGTGTCTGCTAAGAAATTAAAATGTAAAATGTAAGTGCAGTGCTAAAACAGATGATAGCACTCCCCACTTCTCTGAAAAGAGAAGGATTTTCTGGACTTGACTTTCCATGTGAGATCGAGAAAGCTCTAGGCACTGACAGCGCCTGCAGTTCACCCACTCACACAAAATGGCTTAAAAGATGAAGGAATCAAATCCACGAGCACTTGGTGTTGTTTTGTTGCAAAACATAAAACATTACATTAAAAAAAGAAATATATGTTCTACCTGGGTGACTTGAGCCACCAGACATCTTCCAAAAACTGTCCTGCCAAAATGTGTATTAACGAAAAAGTTTTCCTCTAATTCCTTTAGGATTATTGTTTTTGACACAGTGTATGTAAATTAAAGGACAACCTGAAAAGGCTATTAAAAGATGCTAATCATCCTTCATAGTTTACTTTTTCAGCAAGGGGAGTAAATCTTGTTGAGTTTGTATTGAGAAAGTGGTTGCTGACCATATTATGTGGCTGATGGGTGATGGGTTGCTATTCTGCGGGGAGAACCTCTTCACACAGTTTGTAAATTATCTGAAATAATACATCTAACCACACAGCCGCACAACCACAATAGTCTTTGACTGACTGATATAGAACCATAAGGTAAGGAATGAGCTTGTAGAAGTCGTGAAAATGCACCTTCGCATTTGAAATGAAAAGTCTACAACAGGAGACAATAATTGTGTATTCCTTCGGGCATCTGGCCTTGCATTATTGTCTAATTAAATGATGTGCAGTAAATACGATTAATTACAATTGTAATAACATTGAAGATTTTATTACATTCTGTGTTTGAAACTAAGTTATACAGGCACCGAAGAGCATGATCTAAATGGACTGAATGCACCCAAACGATACTAGACAATGGGGGTACAGTAGGGGTACAGACAGATCTAGACAATGGGGGTACAGTAGGGGTACAGACAGATCTAGACAGTGGGGGTACAGTAAGGGTACAGACATATCTATACAGTGGGGGTACAGTGGGGGTACAGACAGATCTAGACAGTGGGGGTACAGTGGGGGTACAGACAGATCTAGACAGTGGGGTACAATTAATTAAGCTGAGTTCCTTTGTTCCTTATGAACGCCACACATAAAACGCACATCAGGCTATTCTTGTTCTCTGTCAAACAGCATCTTTACCTTCAATGTGCTGACGCTTTTTAAATGAGCTTCCTTCCAGAGTGCCAGTATTGGAGGCTGCCTTCCTGTTTACGTTGTTCTCATTAGAGACCTAACCTGCAGCCCTATTTTGCCTAATTGCTGACAGCTCCCCCAGACATAGCTTCTGCACCTGGCTCTCTGGAGGAGGGAGTCTCAGTGTAGCAAGGGCCGTTCGGAGAACAATGTGGAGATGTTTCACGGTATCGCTGCTGATATCAATCTCCCTGCTTTCCCTCTGAATGCGTGTCATCTGATAGGGATACCACAACCTTAACAATTTACCCAGGACCGAGAAATGAGCCTGTCGAACAGGGAACTTCATCACAATCCTTTACGTAGTGTTTTTGAGTCCGGGGATGACAACGTTTTGCAGCTTTTTCCATTAAATTAAATTAATTTATTATATAAGGGTTTAAAAAAAAAAAAAAGGAAATAAAATACACCACATGACCTAAAGTATGTGAGCATCCCTTCAAATTGGTGTATTTGGTTATTTCAGCCTCACCCGTTGCTGACAGCTGTATAAAATTGAGCACACAACCATGCAATCTCCACAGACAAACATTGGAAGTAGGATGGCTCGTACTGAGGAGCTCAGTGACTTTCAATGTGGCACAGTCATGGGATGCCACCCTTCCAACAAGTCAGTTAGTCAAATTTCTGCCCCGGTCGACTGTAAGTGCAGTTATTGTGAAACGAGAACGTCTGGGAGCAAAAACTGCTCAGCCGCGAAGTGGTAGGCCGCACAAGCTCACAGAACGGGCCCACCAAGTGCTGAAGCGCGTAACACTTTATGCCAGGCTTCACCACCCAGATGGACCAATCTGGGTTTGGCATCTGCCAGGAGAACATTACCTCCCCAAATGCAAAGTGTCAATTGTAAAGTTTGGTGGTGGAGGAGGAATAATGGTCTGGGTCTGTTTTTCAAGATCAGTGCCCGAACTCACTAATGCTATTGTGGCTGAATGGAAGCAAGTCCTCACAGCAATGTTCCAACAACTATTGGATAACCTTTCCAGAAGAGTGGAGGCTGTTAAATCAGGAAAGGTGAGGGGGGGGGGGGGGGTCAACTCCATATTAATGCTCATGATTTTTGGAATGACATGTTTAACGAGCAGGTGTCCACAAATTTTTTCTATGATTGCATTGTGTGTATACAATAATAAAAAATAAAAAATATCGTCTGTTAAATTGTTACATTCAGTTCTTGTTTGAATCTAGCTCAATTTTTAAGAATGTACAATTCAGCGTGAAGCTGTATTTACGCAGTCAAATACACCCCGCACAGGGATGGAACAGATTGATGTCCGTTTCATAAAAATCCATTCAAATCAAATTATCACAATGACAGTCTCAGAAAAGAGCCATGTTTCTCAGGAAGCTTTGCAATACTGTCTGTTGTCAGCATCTAAGCAATAAAGACAGTCACATAAATGAACAGGAAGCATCAATTTCAATTCGCCCAAATTATGAAAAATTGCCAGTCAGTGAACATGCTTACAACTTCCTTTCAATTTGAATAATCAAAAAAAGCTTAATGTTTCCAAGATAATTTTTTGTTTTACAAGCTCAAGTCTATGTTCAGAAGTCAGATTTGGTCATCTCTAATTTGGACCAAATTTACATGACAGGGTGCGCCACTACTGCGGCAAGAGTTCAAGACCCGCCCACCACTTCTCACCACAGAGGACTCCAAAACGGAGGTAAACCACAAGATTATACATTACAATTATGTCACCATATGTAACCTCGGTTGGAGAACGGAGGAGAAGGAGCATGCGTTATCCCGTGGTGATTGGACAGCTGATTGGAGCTAGGGTTGCGAAATATGAGGCGCGGTTGCACTTTCGTTAGCTAATTCAGAAACGCAAGTCTAATAGACAGATAGGAGGGAAGTAGAGAGAGTTCAGTACGAGAGGGACCGATGACAAACGCCGCCCCAGTGACCACCCCTCCTGGTCCACCAACCAAGCCAATGCAATGGACAAAGACGGAGGTGCAAAAGAAGGATATTTATTACAGTAAGTCTGACAATTGATTAAAATTAAACAGTTTCAGAATTAAACACGTCAGAACACTTAAAAGCCACATTCCTTCACTAACCCTTCCCCCTTTTTTGTAAGGCTTTACGAAAGCGTTGCACGGGAAGAGTGAGCAAGGGTGAGCACATAAGGCCGTAACGCTCCTGTGTCTATTCTGCATTACAGCTCATGCCCCTTGACCTCCTCAATGCCCCGTTTGATGACCTCATACACTGAGGCAGTGCAATGAAGAGGGCCATGCTTCCTCTGACAGATTGCGACGTTACCCGATATAATATTGGGTCAGATAGGCCTTTCTTGGGTTTTTTGAAGTTAGTTTTATCATATAAAAGGTATAATATATGTTTTTCTAAAGTTGGCGATCAAGACGCTGAAAATGTCCTCTGAACAACACTAAGGCAGAATCCTTATGGAAACAAAATTTGTCTATGCCAAAAGGACATGGATTCTCATTCGTGAGTCTCACTGACCTATAAATGAACAGTTGCTTCCTATCGCAAAGACTAAGGGGAATTTTAAAAAGCTGTGATCACAGTGCCCATGGGCCAGCAACACGAGTTAGACATGAAGAAAAGATTGCCAAGAAAAGACAGAATTTTATAAATTCCCTGGGTGCTTTGCCTTATTAATTAGCTGAAAAGGGGAGTGCTGCCACCTGTTATGTAGGAAGAATCACTTTGATATTTTCATTCCAAAACCGGAAAGCTAATAAAAATGTTGTCGTTTGTAATTTGGATAACACCTTGTTGCAGCAAGATGTTAAGAATGTTAGAGTTGATATTCATAACTAATTACTGCTGAATATTAATTTTTCTGTTTATTTGCTTAGACAGAGTGGAGCCAGTAATATTTACAGTTTAACACAGAAGCCTGATATTTTAAAATTAAGTTTAGGTTAGGTAAATAAGATAGTAATGGGTTTATTCCAATATTGTAACTGACTCAAGAAAATGTGGGCAGTATTGTTTTTTTGGGAAAGACTAATGCTAAAGTTAGCTAAGTGCTAACTGCTAACACTTATTCAAAGCACAAATGTAGACTTTAAGGCTTACTCTAGGTCTCACATAACTTGAATAAACTGAAGTTTTAATTTGCATATAGTAAAAGCAAACAGAAAATAGCTTACTGGAATTCAGTACAAGCAGTTTAGAGTGGCGTTGTAATCACTTTGCCATTTAGTGATTAATGTTGCCTTTAATTGCATACATTAACAGTCATTGAAATTGTTAAATTTTGTCCCCCCATTCTGGCGTCTGTAATTAGCCCCAGCTATAGACAGAAAATTGGGGCTTTAAAAAGCAAGTTCAAAGAGTGGGAGGTTAGCTTTTTTGATTAGCTTATAGTTTAGCTAGGTATGGGAATTATTTAGTTACAGTTTTTCAGTTAGTGATTTCGTTTTTTGATTAGCTTATAGTTTAGCTAGGTATGGGCATTATATAGTTACAGTTTTTCAGTTAGCGATTTCGTTTTTTGATTCAAGTTGTTTTTGGCGCCGTTTTTCGATTTTGTGCCGGTGTTTTTCAGAAACCACTGGAGGATGGAGGAGGCGGGTAGGAGGGGCGTTTTCTTTATCTTCTTATCGTCACAGAAGTGGGAGCCAGACTGGCTTCGTTGGCGGGAGGAAAAAGACAATAGCCAATGCTAGTTAAGGACTTTGTTAAATTGCAGGTAGCGATGTTATCTGTATGTGTTGTAGCTGACAATGCAAGTTATTTTGAGCACAGGAAATGTCATGAAGACAGTTCCCATGGCAAACCTCCGTGAGGCCTTCCTGCAGCCTGCTCCTCCTCATCCGACGACAGAGCCTGCTCAAAGGAAACTCGTAACTGCTGCAGGGACAGTTTTCGGTTTATTTTCCCGTTCCCTCTGACGCTGCAAATGAAACAACACTGCAACCAGGATGATCCTCAACCAGCCAGGAACTTTAAAAAATAAATCAATTGTTGTGAAAATATTTTTTTATATAGTATCCGAAGCAGGGATAAAGTAAAGCTTTTCCATTAAACCTCTCTAAAAACTTAAAACCAGAAATTAATACAAAATTCTCCAGCTTTTCACAATGTTGTCCATTTCTTTACTTTGTAAAAAAAACAACACAGGATCCATTGTTCAATTAAAGAAACTGAGTGCCCTGGTGCAATTTGCTACTAGGTGGAACAAGTCCTTTAATCAAATATATATTTGGGCCCTGGCATTTAATCAGCCATGAGATGAATAAGGAGGTTTTGTGACAGATGGTCATGAAAAGGTCACAGACAAGCATGGGGGCGACCAAGCACAGAACAATCCAGTGGCTTCCCCCTTGTGCTTGTGAAGACTGCAGTCGAATCCTTTTGAAATCAGTGGGCTATAAAGAGACTGCTTAGATGAGGAGCCTGTCCCCGTTTAAGTGGTCGGTGATTAAATTTATTTTATCCATATATCCCCCAGTGAGCAATCGGTCCATGTCAACAGACCAAGTTTGTTTTTTTCTTTATGTTTACACATTTTACAACTGAAAAGGAGATTTCCTTTCCCAATCACATTTTAGGCTGAACAGGCAACGGAACAATCAAATAAGAGTCTTAGCCTTAAATTAGTCACTTGAAAGTAATGCACTGTAAGCTGTTATTGAGGCTGTCTGCAGGATATGTTTATCAGATCTGATTTATGCCATTTGTTGTAATTACATTCCAATAATCTAGGCCTTTATTTGATATTATTATTTTTCCTACAACAGGACTTGCACACTCCAAGACTGATCCTTTCCTATATTGCAGCTCAATGTTAGTATTCTAAAAAAAAAAAAAAATTATAATCATAGGAATAAAATGAGAACTAAAACCCCACATTTTTTAAACTGCTCATGAATGGCTCACTAACGTACCCTTCACTAATCTCCCCGCTCCTCCCCTTAGTTACCGTTGTCACCTCTCAAGCAGTCAAACCCAGGGCTAACCTAGCCTCTATTCCGCTAAATGAGTTACCTCAAGTAACATAAAATTGTTTCGAATTAAAATATCAGGGGACACCAAGTGAACGAAGTGGAAAATTGAGGCGACGTGTCCTAGTTACAACAAGTGAAACCACATCAGCTGTCAAACCAGATTGAGGACTTGGAGGAAATGGATATCACTGAGCAGTAGAGATTCTGCACTGCAGTGCAGGCTTAAGAAGTTAAAAGCAGTACCTCTACATGTAAAGTTTTAAGCTACATTCATTCATTTTGAATTAATTCCAGTAATGTACTAAATGAATCTCTATAAACCACCCTGTATTTATTATTTTCAACTGCAGGCCTTGAACTTTAATTTCAACATTTTTGGAGGTAGCCTCGAAGACTGTATGAAGACTCCAATAACATAAAAATCCTATAAACAAAATGTTTAAAGATATAACTATGATACGTAGAGATTGGTTTTTAGTTTGAAAGAAGGTAGTTTAGCATATTGGTGTCTCCAACTACCACAGTAGCTTAGTTCAGGCTAGAACATTATTAATAGCAAGTTAGTTAAATAGTTTAGCAAGGTAGGTGCTTGAAATGATTTCTTGCTAAATAACAAGGGAAACTAAGTCTGAGATTATTTTACAGCAGTTGTATGCTGCAAAAGTGGTTTATTAATCCACAGACATCTTATAATAGTAGAATCAAATTTCCAGAAGCACTTTTTGGAATATCTCTAGTTTTTCCGTTTTCTGTCAGATAAACTTGGACAAATTTACGGTGGTTAGTTATGTTTGCAATGCTCTTATTATTTACACGCTGTAAGGGGGAAGGCTTAGCGAAGAATCAATTCCGTTTCCTGTTTTATAGTCACTCAACCAATCACAAGACAATCGTTTAGGTCATTTACTTCACTGTGTACTTATGGGAGTTGGAGTCAAACAGGATCCCCTGAAGGATTTCCTCCTGCAGTCCCCCTGATTTCGGTCACATCTGAAATCATCATAGCATCCAAATGCTCGATAGTGCAAGATTTTGACAAAACGAGGTAAAGCCTCTCAGAGATTCCTGTACAGCATTCATTACTGTGATATTCATCTGATCCCTGCTGACAATTTTGAAAATGTGAGCACACTGAAAGTCTGGGGAGCTCACAGGATCAGTCTTATTCTCTCTGGATGGGATACCCGTCCCAACATTTAATGAGGCTTCATGTACAGTTTATATAAAGGTGACCTTATATAAAAATGACCTTATTAAACAAGGAGTGAAAGGGCAAAGAAATAGTTTTAAATAATGAAAGGCATAGCCGGCTCCAGCCAAGAACCATCATTTTTCTTCTAATTGAGGTATAAAGCATAAGTTCCAATTTTAAAAATATTCAGGGTCCTTCAACTCCTCTGTATAAAACATTTGAGCTTTCAAAAGCGTTAGACTCCAAATATAAAAACCAGCAAGACGAACAACTTGTAAATGTTGTAAACAACTTGTAAACAAAGAATAAAACACGGGGAAAATAAAGTTTGAATCACAGAATTTTTTAATTATTATTAAATTATATGATATGATACAGGGTACAATATAAAAATGCAACCAAAACGTTTCAATATTCCAATAATTCTCATGTGATTTTTGCCAATTAGACAAAAACGATAAGTCAAAACAATTTTACGCCTCAGAAGTACAGCTATGACTTTAGGATAAAATGAAACATGCAGGAAAAAAAGGGTTTTTTTATACGCCCGCCTCTTGCAGACACTCAAGGCAATTTGTTCTGTTGCAAAAAGCTGAATGCTTAACTGGATAGACAGCTCTTTTTTCCATTGCTTCTTGGAATGTTAGGAAAATCTGATCAGAGAAAATGAAGAACAGAATATTTCGTAGGACAACCAGGCTTAAAAACACATGATTGGGAGAAAGAAGAATAGGCACCTTTACATCAGGCCCCAAAGCGAACTACAGAGAAAAACCTGACCGATGTTCAACTTTCCTTATGCTTCAAACTATTCCCCTGCCCCAAAGTAAATAAAAAGGGGGGGGGAAATGGTCAGTGTCATTCTAGATTGTTCCATGTGTATTAAATATGTGTACATGTTAATTTTCCTGGAAGTAGTGGAACAATTAATTCAACTGAATTACAGTGAAAGTGTAATAGACTAAATGTTACCGATACAGAGGGGAGCATCTCAGGCTTCATGTAACAAGACTGAAGTGGTCTCAACGATAATACTAATCCTAACCCCAAACTGGTCTCAACAATAATACTAACCCTAACCCTAACCCATAACTGGTCTCAACAATACTAACCCTAACCCCTAACCCTAGCCCTCTAAGTGGTCTCTAGAATAATATTTGGGTACTACCAGCACTCCATTAAGACGACATCGACAGAATTTAAAGACAAAGGGGTAAAGCCGTCACGGTAACCTACCTATTGCTGTTATTTATCTCTGACCTTTCACAACTCATTTTATGAGTAATTGAGTAATACTTGGTACAGTAAATGGAAGGGGGGGAGGCATATGGTGTTCCTGCCATCGGAAATTTAAGGTATTCGAAATCATATAAAAATAAATCTGAAAGAAAGGACTGGAGCTGTCACCCATTCGAAAAGCATGCTCCACGGAGAGAGGGTGAGTCACTGCCACGGCGAGACTTTAGCGGAGGTCCGCGGGGACGTCCCGTCCGGTGGCGGGGGACTCGGGAGAGGAGCGCAGACGCTCGTAAATGAAGGCGTAGAGGCTGACGTCAGGCCGCGGGGCGCGGCAGGGCTCGCACACGGTGCTGTAGTACTGTTTCAGGAGTCTGTACACCGTCCCTACGTGGAGGAGGAAGAAACCGCATAATATTCATTTTGAATGAATGATGGAAATGCAATATTTGGAAATCAAAGTTAATGACATATTTTCATTACAGGCAGCTGTAGTGGTAAAGATACCAGCATATTAGTAACAATCTGTATACAACTTTATGATGGGTAAAATTGTATGCTTTCTATGTCTCTCTCGAGAGGAGTATCTATTAAGCAACTAAAAAACGATTTTCTGTTTGAAGAATAACACTATAAGTAACATAATGTGATATGTTTCATTAAAACTTACCCATTTAAGCATGGGTTTTCCCTCCACTTGTCAAACTGCTAGCATAATTCTAGTTTTAATTTAGCTGGAATTAAAAGAAAATGACAAGGTTTTTTTAAAAAGACGGAGAGAAGCCCCTCTTACCAACACCGATGTGCCTCTGGGTGAGGAAAGAGTGCATGCTGTAGACATCCCTCATGAGTTTGCTGTCCCCGAAGGTGAAATAGGCCACATCTCGTCCCGCCTCAGTGGCCGCTAGGATCTGCAGCAGGGCTGAGGAAAGGGGAGATCACTGTTTTATGGCAGTACCCACACCAATACCGATGCCAAGACCAGCCCCTTGGCTGTGCATTTATCAGCTGGTTCAGTTTTATGGCAGTACCGGTACCAATACCAATGCCAAGACCAGCCCTTGGCTGTGCATTTATCAGCTGGTTCAGTTTTATGGCAGTACCGGTACTAAAACCGATGCCAAGACCAGCCCTTGGCTGTGCATTTATCAGCTGGTTCAGTTTTATGGCAGTACCGGTACCAATACCAATGCCAAGACCAGCGCTTGGTGTAAAAGGGTGTCAACATTCATCAGACAGCCATAGACAAACCTAACAGTATGGTGTATGCTGATGCGCCATTGCTTTAATTGAAGTTAAAAAAATCACTATTTTATTTATACAATGTATTTTTTTATATTGTATGTATATCAAAACCACTACAGTATTTTCATTACAGCTTCTTCCAGGAGGACTAGATTTTAGGTTTTTACCATGGATGGCAGAATGACTCCATACTGTTTGGAAAGCCTCAGAGTTATGAATATGAATACCTTCTTGCAGGGGAAAAATCTATAATTTATGAAGTTGGGAATAATGTGTAATAACGTGACGTGTTCGTGTCTCTGTGAACAGAGAGCTCTGCAAAAACAAGTGTCCAGAATTTCCCCAACTATCTGCAGCACGCCCATTCGCACCATTCAGGAAAAGCAGCAGCCGGGAATCATCAACGTATGTTTTCCTACCGAAATTATAGACCATACTGGATGCTCTTTCCTTAGGGGAATTGTCTGGAGGAAAACCTAGCATGCATATTGTACATACATCCCGTTCAGACTGACTTCCGCATGCACTCCATGAGGACATTGATGGAATGATTAAGTGTGCATGAGCCCGAGTGAAGGTGTAATTTCCTAAAGTTACCAACGCGTCGTGTCAGGCTGCGGTGTGGGAGTGTGACTTGTATTTGAACGGTAAATAATACAGGGGTGAGTTTCCCCCGGAGGAACGCAATCTTAGCCATAAGTCGAAAAAAAAACGCATGGCTCCAGAGACTTTTAATATTTAAAGAGGCTGGAAATAGGTCTGCTGATTAATGAAGTTATGGCTAACATTAACAAGCTTACGGAACAACACGCACACGGATACTTCATGGAGTTTCCTATTGAGAAAACTCTCCTCAATCATAACCTCCACAGTAATTTCCACTGTAATGTACAAGCAACACTGTTGCTTAAAAAAAGTAGCGGGGGATTCCATAAGGACTTGCAGTTCAATAACCCAGTTCATTGGTTAATAAACCTACTATGCACGCATAAATAAAGGAAACCCACACTGACACGTCTGGAATAGAAACATGATAGCGAAGGGAAAGGGGTGGGGTGGGGGTTGTTGTTCCAGTGCCTCAGACGCCTGCGTTTGTCTCACACATTTTGGGCTGAGTTGAGCATGCTTCCTGAGACCGTCTAAGCCCCTGCCAATCGAATGTGATGGAGAGCGCTGTCAGAAACCCACTATGGATTGATGGACTGGGCCAGGCAATCAATTTCACTTTAATGGAAAATATTAAAGTTTGCCAGATGATCAATAACGAAAGCGCAGACAAATAGACCTTAAGTAAATGAGAGAGTTCGAGGCAAGACTAATGAGGTTCCATTACCACTGTATCAAGGCTTATGTTTCCATGTAAATGTGGCGTTATGGCGTACACGTCTCACTGGGTATGTTCGCGTGTGCGTTTTTAAATGAGCGCATCAATAACGACATTAAGACCTAAAGGAAATTAGCAACGTGCATACGCAGACAGACAAAAATAAGGCTTCGTTATCAAAATCAAATGTCCACAACAAAAATAGCTTTGCCACGACCCACTTGGTTGGTTTGTTTGTTTGTTTTACTTAAAAAAAAAAACTTAAATCCTCACAAATCTATATCACTATATCACGTACATGTCGTTTTTTTGGAGAGAGAAGGCTCAATCGTTCACAGGTTTTGCCGCTCGGGAGACTTGGCGCCCCTGTACCTTTTAACCGAGCGTCTCCCCCGAAGGCTCCACAGCCCCAATTCCCCGTGGCCACGGCAGAAAGGTGCTGACTCTTCACCCCGGGGCGCACGAACCCACAGAAGGCCTGAGGAAGAAGACCACAGTATCCGTGAGGGAAAAATGCCTGATGAAGCAGGGAGAATGGGGGCCACCGTAATGGACCAGGCTGCAGGTTCAAACCCAGGAAGGGCCAGTGGTACTTCATTACAGAGAGCATGTTCTGAAGAGGCGCCTGTTTAACGTAACATTATGTATAATAAGAGTTACTCGGGGTTATCATTAGTAAATATTCATAAAATGGCAGGCTACCATGCAGAGTGAATAGATAATTTTATAATTGACATATCTTTGTGCCAATAAGTATAGGACAAAAGATAACAATTTTAAAATACCACTGCAGGAAAAATACACGTGAGAGAGGATGTATTTCCATAAATGGAGATAAAGATAGGATGTGGGCTTATTTGTATCAAAGCTCCATACATTCACAAAGCATTGATATTGATATGCAAGTCTGAAGGCCAATGCTTCTGCGTTAAAATAAAAAAAAATGTGAAACATTTAAGTAGAAATCCATCCTAATCAAAATCACATTCTATAAAACATTTTGATACATTTAAGGCCCTGACATATGAACGTGAATAAACAGTGATTAGAGTGCAACATTATTATTAAAATATAAATGAATGTCATGATAAATTATTAAAATGTTATTTACCCTTTAAATGCAACCATTACAAAATGATGAAACCAACTGTGATAAGAGGAGGAAGGAGGGGGTTCATCATTTCAAAGCCAAATAGCTTTGAAATAAAGATTATTCATTTTATTAATAAGGAAATCAGCCATTCAGCCACTCAGCCACTCAGCCATTCCGTGCATAAAGTGAAAATGACTGGTGAATACTTATACTGCCCGCCCAGTTGTAAATTCCGATTTTGAAAGGGCAATTCTGACAGTAAACTCAACAATTCTCCAGGATTGATCTCCGTGTCGGAGCATTTCTCACACCCCTGTCAGTATCCCTCAGAGCTGTCACCTCTTCTCATGCTCCCTGAAGTGAGACCTGACAACATCAACGTCTTGATTTTGTAAAGTGAAATGAAAAAGGTAAATGCCCCTAGAAAAACCAAATGCATACACATCGCCGAATTCATTAGGTCACCGAACGATCGACAATTCCTGGGCAAAAGAACCATGTCTGGAAGGATATCAACAGCCCTTTGTTAGAGGACGACCCTTTGTGGCAGAGCGCTGCTTGGTGTCAATGAGCTTTTGACACCTGTCATTTCTCTGTAATAAGCCAATGGATGACCACAAGGCACACTTCATAGCAGAGATCCCCATAACCATGCATTGACAACTGTGTTACAACATGCGAGTTCCTAAAAATATTTTTTATTTATTTATTTATAAAAGTCATTTATATTTAATGATATGTTTAATTCACTATAATCTGTGTTTAATCAACTAACATGTTCATCGTAATTAACAAATTCTAAATTATTCAGGCAATCCTATTTCTATCCATCTTTTAATCTGCATAAAACGTAACACCGACGTACTAAGAAATGGGGTTGCTGGTATAGATCATTGTATAAATGAAATTGAAGAGTTTTTTAACCAGAAATTTCCCCCAATTGGTTCAAAAGCCTGGTCTTCCCATCTCAGCTGGAACATTATTAAATTTTCCCAAAGGTACAATAAACCGAACACATTGCAAATCTCGCACAGTAAATGGCCAAATCTCAGATTTATACCACACACCTCTGCGGCTCGTTAAAGAGAATTACCAACAAAAATAAGCTTTCACTTCAAGCAAGGTAAACACATTTGTCAGTTCAGATAACGTTTGGCAGGATTTATTTGATTATATCATGTGATTGAATTTAATGGCTTGACGCTAACGCAATTAAAATCTGAATGAGCCCAACTTTTATTCAAATGTCTATTAAAGTTTTCATTGGTGCATAAAATTATATTAGGCATGAGGTCTTTTACAGTACTACAATTAGAATGAATCCTTCTATGGAAGATCAAAGCCAAACATCAAAGTACCGGAGCAGAATTTTCCCCACATTTCGCGCACTCTGATAAATAATACAAGAAGTTATGTGACTACAAACCAACTGAGAGCTAATTGTATTTAAAACAGCACTCGAGTACCAAGATACGATATACATTTAAAATAAACCCGGAGAAATTACGTTACTCACTGGAAATCTGCAGCTGTCACCTAAAAACCCATAGAAATTTTGGATAATGTGTTTCGGCTCGAGTAAGTTAGCAAGTTGTTTTTATTTCAGTTTGGATATTTACACAAGCCCCACTTAATAATGTGCACAAGAGCTCTGATACACTATGACACGACCATTAACAGTCCCCTGTTTCGTGATTTGTTTTATGCATTTAATTTTGATGTAATAACCAGGTTTGCAGATTAATTTGCAGCACCAACACTGATAACCGGATCATATGATAGCACTGGGCTTTTCCAATTTAATGTAAATTTTCCCTAACTAATTAACATGTCAACAGATTGTAGGCTACACTGCTGTGAGGAGATTACCATATTTTATAATACAGATGCCCACCAGCCTGATAGCTACCGTTAAACATCTTCTCATTTATTTGCAGGCTAACGTTGGGTTGGCCGAGCTCCAAACAACTTGAGTAAGACCAACATTTTGCCAATTTGCGGAGGCGGCACACTCGCCAGTTAGGCGACACTCGTTCTAAATTCAGGGTGCGGTGCATCTGCCAGTTCAGCCAGTAGAATCTGTTGAATGTGCGGGAATTCGCCCAGTTGTCCAGCTTTCAGCCAATGATGCAGCCTGGAACATTGGACAAGAGGTGGCCTATGACCTTCTTCGCCGAGTTCATACACCATCTTCACCACGGCCGTCTACCCCCGTGAACGTCTCCGTTTCGACAGGGCTCTGTTCTCTCCGTGCAGCATGGTGACGCCTTCGCTGAGCATCAGACTATGTTAGCAAAAACCCGAAGCTAACGTTTAGCATTGCGTGCTACCACATTTCACTGCTGGTGATCCACAGAACTAGCTCAACAGGATCTCATTTGAGAATTGGCTATCCAATAATTTCCTGTGAGCAATAGCCTACAGTCTTACAAAACATAAGATACGTTGGGCCACTCAGTTTTTTTTTTTTTTTTTTTTTTAAAAGAAGATGATTCAAAACACAGCTGTTAAGTATCTGACATTGTGTTGTTGACGTTAGCGATTACGCACAGATTACACTTTAACCAGAGGATGCAGATTCAGCATTCTGCTGACAATGTCCTGTATCTAACCCCTGCTGTGCCGCGACACTTCCGCAGAGATAAACATCAGTAAATTAACCATTTGCTGGTACATTTCCAGTGGAAATCTGTGATGTGTCGGTTGTGGAGTCTGACAGTGTATGCAATG
This sequence comes from Hiodon alosoides, assembly GCA_025775065.1. Lineage (NCBI taxonomy): Eukaryota > Metazoa > Chordata > Actinopteri > Hiodontiformes > Hiodontidae > Hiodon > Hiodon alosoides. The sequence continues at coordinate 24,583 of JAOYSI010029793.1, forward strand.
TGTTGGTGTTACTCAAGTTGAACACAAAACAGGGTGTTGTCAATGGACAAACATGCAATTTCAACAACGAGGAAGGACATTATTCACAAGGGTTATTTATTAGTAGGCCCTTCTCCAGAACGATTTAAACGCCGTCAAACATCCTTTTCATTCCTGCTGAATAGTTATTGATTATTTAGGTCAAAGGGAACAAAACAGCACTACCCTTTCTGGGATTTGAACCTGCAAACTCCCGGTTAACCACTGCCCGTATAGTTTGGAATGTAGGAAGAATGAAAACGTGTTAAACTGCTCACTTACCTTGTTGAGTTCTCGATTTATTTTCTCTGGCTGAAACTGATCGAGGAAGTTCCTTAACTTCAGTGCATCCATAGCCACAATCTCTGTGCATTTTCTCTGCCACTCATCCCTAAATAACAACAAAAGGAAAAATAGCGTTCAAAGACAACCTATTTATAGTCTTTGTTTGGTTTAGCCAAATAATAAAGGGTTGATGTTGAGAATATAGGGACAGTAAACGATCATGTCGGAGTTATTGTCAGGGACGTCAACTCGCACCAGCGCTCAACTAAGTCGAACCCTGAGCCACTGCGTTTACGTCTCTGTCAGGACAACGGGAGAGTGTCTGACTGCGCAGACATGACGTGCAAACGATTGGAGGTAGAGCACAGATTTTCTGCCTGGGCGCTGGGAAGGTCCACAGCCATCAAACAGGTGCCATTGCTGAACTGAACCGTCTGTGCGGACTGCGTTACGCAACGCAGTATTTCCACAGCCATCAAACAGGTGCCATTGCTGAACTGAACCGTCTGTGCGGACTGCGTTACGCAACGCAGTATTTCCACAGCCATCAAACAGGTGGCATTGCTGAACTGAACCGACTGTGTGGATTGCGTTACGCATCGCAGTATTTCCACAGCCATCAAACAGGTGGCATTGCTGAACTGAACCGACTGTGTGGATTGCGTTACGCATCGCCGTATTTCCATAACACTCTTAAACTCTGTCAGCCTCGCCGAGTTCCCCGAAGGAGAAAAGGACCAACATCAGAGTTCTGCGTATGATTTATTAAAGTTTGGCTTCAACTTTATCAGTATGGACGGCAGAGTAATCGCTATGCAAAATTATAAAAATGCATAGTGCCAAGCAAAAGTATTCAGACCCCTGACCAACTCTCCCATATTACTGAATTTTAAACGGTACATTGAAATTTCATTCTGTTTGACGATTTCATTTGAAAAACTAAAACTTAAAAAAAAACTTAATATTTGGTAAAGCCACGTTTATAACAGCCTTAAAAGTCTTTTGGGGTAAGTTTGTCGCCGCTTTGCACACATTGTAAGAGCGATTTTGATCCACTATCTTTGCAGATTTGGTCCTGGTTGTTCAGGTTCATTCGATAACGCTTGCGGACCACAATTTTCAAATAGTGCCACAGATCCTCAGTGAAACTGAGCTCAGGACTTTGACTGGGCCACTGTAGGACATTCACTTTTTCGTGCTTGAGGCACGGCAATTTTGCGCCGGCCGTGTCCAGAAAATGTGACAGCAAATTTAATGGTTTCTTTCATCTGTGTAAACTTGGAGCTTCCACAGCACAGGTTGAATACATGCAAGTAACACATTTCAGTTCATAATTAGTCTCACAAATATGTCCAAACATAAAACCAATGTCACCTTACAATAATTTATTATTAAAATAACTGAGTTTCATTGTTTAAAAAAACAAAAAACAAACAGAGCAAAATTTTATGTATCATTTATATAACTAAGTATTATGAGAGATTTTCTCAGGGGTCTGAATACTTTCGTAAGGCACTGTAGCTGGCTGTTTTGCACACATTTGCCACATACTGTACAAGTAAAAGAAGACACACAGAAGTATTTGAATGAACCTATGGTCAGAAAACATAAGGCCACACGTACCTAGGCATCTCATCAGTATGGCTTCCAGCCCATTTGTACGTGTCTGAATAGCCAGTGTATTTACTGAACTGCTCCGTACCTATGAAAACAAAATGGACAGAAATGGTTAGTTACATTAGAAAATTAAATCTGGCATTAAATCAAGCTGTCTGACAGCAGCCGCTAGAGAGGGTCGACAGATAGGCAGTATATTTTTAGCACATTTAAGAAACTACACACTGTGTCAAGCCCCCGAATGTAAAGAAATCAAAACGACACCCTGAACAAAACACTGAAAACAAATATGTCCTACACGACACATTTGACCCAAACACTCTTTAGCGTTCTGTATCTTCTGACGGGTTGATTTCCTATGGAAGAAAAAAAAAATTGGTAGCCATAACAGCCAATGCCAACAAAAGTAATGGGAGACAGAAAAAAAAATGACACAAAAATCCATTTAACTCACAAGCTAGCTGTGAGTTTTAATAGCTGTTCTCTCCGTAATCATTCAATGTGAAGAGAGGCTACAAGAGTGGCTTTCACCTCACAGACGAAGGTCAAGTTATTACCCCCCTGGAAAGGCGTGAGAGCAGCCAACGGCAAGCCCTGAAAGGAATCAAGGCCCGAGGGAGAAGAGGACATTCAAACAATGAGGCTGCAAAATAACCTCCCATTCATTAGGGCTCATTAGTGCCTGCACTGACCCTCCATGCGACACCAATAAGCTGCCTGATTAGTAGCAGCGGCCTGAGGTCAGAACACAAGGGCTCTTGTGCTAAAATAAACTGCGTGCTTTGTTTGAAGGGAACATTTGAAAAAAATAAAAAAAATTTAAAAAAATAACGATCTTGCTTTTCACAATTTGACACATGTAAGTCGGTAACACTGAATGTCATCTTTAAAAAGAGTTTCTGTAGGCCTGGTATGCAGGTGAAAATGGTGCAATTACCTATTCGCATCCTAAAGCAGGTAAAATAATAGCATCCTACATTAGCAGGTTAAAATCACTTACCTGTACCAGGCAACAGAACGGCACAGAGAGAACTCAGACGCATGCAAGATTTCATGCACTGGCTACAACCAGGGGTTATCTGTGACAGATTCAAGCTAAAGTCATTCTATCATGCATGCCCAAGTTGTTAATTAGCCTTGTAATAGTAATGCACTGTAGGCTTTCCAGCTTGTTCAATCGCCGCGCCGTTATCTGCTGAAGCAAGCTTCTCTGTACATTCATGACCATACTAAACCACTAAGAGGAAAGAAAAAAAGAAGAAGAAAAAAAACTGTCTGCTAACACCTTAACAGATCATTAAAACCGCCAATGTTATAAATGGATAAAGTCTGAAAGATCCGAGCCCTGCGTAGGCCAAGGGGGACAGGGAAGTTTCGCGCGTTTCAGCATGCCAGTGCGTCAGTCTCGCAAGAGCAAACACTGCAAATTATTCCACAGTGAGGCTGAGCTAGCTCTCGGAGGCAAAAGCAACGGTGGAAAAGGGACAGGGGATAAATGACCGGCTTCCCGGCGGGCTACCTTTGGAAAGCACATTTCTCCCAAGCCAGACGGGTTTCGTTTTAAAAGCTAGCTGCATCATCGGGCTGTATTTTCATAGGAATGAAACACCACACGCAAAATCCACAAATGGCTTCATTCTGGACTCTTAAGCAACCAGATCTGGCTGGTAAATGGTCACGCTGGACTGATTACCATAGGTGTAAACCTAAAAGAATGGAGAACATTCCCATTCGTGGAAAATTTCAATAAACTTGTAAAATGCACAAATTAGGATACGAGCACTTTTGCCCTCAGATGTCCGTAATAATGATGGACATGATAAGCAAACAGATATCTTGCAATTAAACAAATACAATTGATAATTGAGCGTGTGGTGAGCCCATTCTTTGAAAATGACCAAACACACAGCATGGTTCAAATGTGAGTGGCCTTGACTACCAACGACTCTTGGCGTTTGCATCCAACTTCCTGGGTCAGGATCGCCATCGGTGAGTCATCTGATCCAATTTATATTTATGACTGTCCTGATGGCAGCCAGACATAGAGCAATCAAGAGAAATTCAATTAGGCCCGACCACTTTTGCAAATTTCAGTGGGTCGGTAAGCTCCATTAGGCTCCATGTCAAGATGCATCACGAGGGAATGTAATTTAGCACAAAGCAAAGATACAATGGAGACTGAGCTAAAAAAAAACGAGGATGACAAAAAGTATTCCGTTGTTTTAATAAAGATGATGGATTGGCTTACTCCATTAGCAGAGCGGGTCTTGGGCAGCTCTTCCCATAGTTATTCATTATATGTGAGTGTAATAATGTTAAGTGGCGCATGGGGAGGGTAGACAGAAAATTTAAGAGAGGAGGACGAGCTGGAGGTGACTCGACTGGGAGAGGCGCCCCGATGAGAGGATCAGGGCCCTGATTGGATGGGCGGTGCTCCACGCCCAGTACGCCCAGTGCGCCCATGCGGTGCTCACCCCGTGACTGTCTGTAAACGCACCATCGAGATAGCTGCAGGAGATCTCGCCAAAAACAGCCAATCGCATTTTAAGGGAATCGGCAAGCAGGGACTTGCAGTATTTCCAATACATGTATTTGAAATACGTATTTCAATTACTTTCGTGTATTTCGTATTTGAACTTGCATGGAAACGTCTTAATGTAAGTTATATCAGAATACTTCGGCGACTGGGTACTATGTACATTCAAAATACTAAATAGATGGTCTCCAATCTACCCTATCATTTAATTTTGTAAGTCATTGAGGATCAAATAAAAACGGGACGAGACCGATAAAAAGTTGTACCCACTAACCTTCCCTATATCAGTTACCTATCTATTTTCACAATCAAAAAAATCTAATGAAACCATGTAGACAAGTTGAGTTGTAACAGTGAGTTGTAAAAGCAAATCATGGTATAAGAACATACCATGAACTTAACCATAAGAACATGTTGTTAAAGCTTGACATGAAACATTTCATCAGATAACTACTTTTACTGATAATGATGATACCACGAGACTTTAACACATAAACTGTTAAATTTCAAAACAATCAACGTCAAGCTACGGCTGCAAATGTTATAGGCAGGCGAAAAATGGCAGAAGACATGTTACCCGAACATATAACCAGGAAAGGTATTTCTCCTGCAGCTCTAGCAACTCCAGAAGTGAGGGGAGTACACATTCTGCAGAAGGATCCTTCTTGTTGTTGTTTTGGGTCAGTATTCATCTTCAGTTAATTCACCTCATTTTGACCAGTTTGAATCAGCGTTTGCTATATTTTCCAGGGGAATAAACAAACGATGACATCTGACCCCGTTTCATTGCCATTAGAAAATTGTATGTATGGGGTCATAGTAGACAATCAAAATATGTTTTACAAAACAGGGGAGATTGTGATTGGCTTCAGACCTTTGCTGTTACAGGGAAGAAACTTCTGTGCTGGTGGAAAAAAAATCTTTAGAAACTTTAACAAAACCCTTTTATGGAAACACATTTAGAATTTTCCAAATACAAAATACTGTCTTAAATTTTCATAAATTTTTGGGTAGTAGTATTTTGTGGTTTATATTGATACGTTCATTTTCGCAGTTAGAGCAGCACCGTGTGTTGTCAATGATAAGATGATCGTGTCAATAATGGAAGCTGTGGAGAGAGCCCCATTTACAACGCAACTTCCTCTCTGCACTCTATTAGGACTCCTTATTAAGAGGAGTTCCTTCCTTGCTTCCTTGTCACTACTTCCAAATCCCATGATTTTTAAAAAAGTCGTCTACACACAATTACTCGATAGCGGTCAATGATAGTTGCTCCGTTTATAATGCAACTTGGTAAGACGAGTACATTTGGTGGTTGTCACTGTACACAGTGCTGTAAACTGTGCTGTAAACTGTGCTGTAAACTGTGCTGTAAACTGTGCTGTAAACTGTGCTGTAAACTGTGCC
>JAOYSI010029793.1:30545-44080 GCA_025775065.1 Hiodon alosoides
GTGCTGTAAACTGTGCTGTAAACTGTGCTGTAAACTGTGCTGTAAACTGTGCTGTAAACTGTGCTGTAAACTGTGCCAAATAATCCCGGCATTTGCATCCCTCTGTCTTCTCACGAAGACTCTTGGACTGTGTCTGGCGCTGCTGACAGGCATTATGTAACACCGCCCGTAGCCAAGTACCCAGTTTAGGAGAGAGCAGAGATGGTCGGTCACACCTTTTGGAGATGGCATAGCCCACAAAATAACTAAACTTTTTTTATTAATTAAAAAAACATTAACTGCAAGAATTGGCATACATTTATTTAAACATTGTCATTTGAAATAGTAAATCCTAACTTGAAATATACTGCAGTTTCAAACGGTGCACGGGTTTATATAAATAAATTAAAGGAACTCTTGAATACATTTTAAAATATGATCAAGACTTTAAAAACCCATGCAGGTCTGATTTTTATTTCTTTAACTCTCAATAAGAATCCCATTCTTGCAGGGTAGCAGGGTAAACTGAGGTATAAATCAACTGATTACCCAAGAAAACCGGACCACCAGCTCAAGCGAAGACCCGCTGAACCGTTACACACCTACTGCCTATGATCTACGACGACAGAGAGAGAGCGCAGGGTTTGAGCCCGGGTCGGCGGGGGAAGTATTGACCGCAGACAGGCTCGGGTCGTCTGCGAAGCCACGCATCTGGCAGTGGAGGGGAGGACCCGGTGCCTCTGTGCTGATGGAGAAGAGCCGTCACGGCGGGTGATGGTGTGGGCAGCTACACAGCCGATCCTCCCCACCCTCGCTTCACCACACCACTCCCGGACAGCGCCTCGCTTCAACTGAACCACCCTCGGGGCGGTTTCACTCACAAAAATCATTTATATTCCTCCTGATCAACCAGTCTAACAATTACTCTGGATTTTTCAGAGACTAGTCAGATACATGCAACTATAGGAAAAATCTGGAAATCAAAGAGGTTTTATTGTGGTTTTTCATGCATAATTTAATGTCAATTTAAATATAAAAATATATATAAATATAGAGTAATGGTAACATTTTTTAGAAAAGGTTGTGTACTCTTTCTAAAGTCTGTTATTTATACAGGACACCGGCTAAGGGACACCCTCAGCTACAAACAGTTCATTGATTAACTGCAAGAGAAACCAATCAATGGCACATTGAGCTCCTGCTTCCAGCCCATTAGTGTTTGATAATAACACGCTTTAGGCTTTTTGAAAATGGAGAAAGCCTCAGTCAGATCACACCTGAAACGGCGATGAACCGTATGTTGTCCAAACACAGCGTTCGGTTAAGAGGAGGAAATACAAAGTAGCCGGCGGTATAAAGGTAGCGTTGTTTGTGTCTACTTGGGATGGAGTCGAGCAAACTTCCATTTCATGTGACCGAATGTTATTTCTCCGTGATTGTGCTTTCCCAGTCGAAACCGATGCCTTAGGCTGAAATGCATTAAGATGATCTCCTTTGGGCGCAACATAGCATGGTTTTCTTTTCAATTTTCGCATGCAGCTTTTCAATTCACTTTGAGATGCGGCAAAGATCAATTATCCTATCAAGGGCCTATTAATTCATCTAAAAGAGGGGAATGTTCCTCAGCTGTAAAGGCATGTAGGTAGAAAATCCCATCTGCGTCAGTCCTTTAAAAACGGGGAAACGTAATAGCTAAACATTGCATTATGCAGCAGCAGAGTTAGTTGGTTTCGGAATGAGAAACTCTTAATCGCTTCTAATGAAAATATTGAAAGGCATGCATGCTGGCTGAACCCCCTGTCGCTTGGATGCATCTGCAGCAAAGTCTTTGTGCAGGAAATGAGTCCCTAGGAGAGGAGATAACTGATGCGTTTGGGATACGCTTGACGCAGGAAGAGCACCGGTACACTCAGTCAGTCTGTGCTGATGGTCTCAGCCCGGAAACCAATTCCCAGTCAGCGAATGAGTGAGGGCCCCTTTTAGTTGACAACAAAGACCATGATAAAACATTTTTTTTTAAGAATCACAAGAGCTGAAAAGTTGGTAAAAAAGACAAATCTGTGGAACAGAAACGTGGGATGACACGGGGGCCCTAAATCAATGCAACGGCTTCAAGTCCAAAATGGACAGGAGACCAGAGGGGGGAGAAAACCTTCAGTAAACATGTGTGCCTCAGTCAGCTGCCGCAAACAATGTCACCGAGAGGCTCTGTGGCAATTCAAAGGCTATGAAGCGTAAACCGCTACTAATAATCCATCAATAGCCTGCCAATTTGTTCATATTAGCATAGTATGCTCAATATCATGTATATCACATAGACATAACACATAATGCACATATAAAGAACTTTTCCTATGCGGTAAAAATGACAATCGGAACACCTTTTAGTTTTTTCTGTACCGGTGACGGAGAGTAATTTGTGCCTCGCACACGTGTACTAATTGCTAAAAGTATGTTGCCCTTTATAACAGAGGTAAATTTTATGTAATTGTCCTATGTAAGTGACAGGACTCTACTGCATGCCTTTCGTTACCAGGACAGTGCAGATACACATCTGCTGCCAGGTCTGCTAACCTGCCGATGACACAGTCCAGGGCTGATTACTCTGACAACCCAGGAGGATGCTGGGATTTTAATTAGTTTACATTGAATATCAGGGGCCAAATCTATCAGCAGCTATATATCATCTGTGCATGTGTCCAGGGTTGAGGTACACAGCATTATACTCAAATCGTGCTCAAATAAACTTGCTAAAAGTATATAGCAGGTACAGTACGATATTGCATTAATAAGTAATTGCAGTTCTTACGGTTTGAAAGTACTGAAACAAAAAAAAGTTTAACCGAGCAGAATGGCAAGAGGGCGCGTTTACCAGACAATTACTCTATATTTTGCTCGGTAGCTTTTGCTGTAAGTTGTGAGTTTGTAACGATGACAAGGATGGATAACCTCACTGTTTTGACGGTATGTTTGCAGTTTTTAGTGAAGATCGGTCCGTGTAATCAGCAATCACATCTCAGCCCTACCAATCAAACAATGACCACGTCAGTCATCGCAATTTAAGAACCGCTACCAGGTACCCTGCTGGCAATGATTGCAACGCAAAGTTTCCAGGGCTCTGATGGTCTCAGACTGAAGCATTTACCACTTAAGGTCCTGCTGTGACCACCCAAAAATAACGCGCTTGTTGTCTCATATTTGACAGGAGGCTTAGACTGTATGAAGAAGCATGTGTTTGATATTTGGTCCATCTGTGCGTCTCAAGGTTCTCAAAGAGCAGACAAATGAAACGGCTACAGCCAAGAGCAATGAATGGCTTTCTCCCAGTGTGAAGCAAACACAGCACAGAGGATGGACAGGAGAGAGGGACTCGGAAACCGACCTGTAATGATCAGACACTCGTTGTTATCCAGGGCTTCGGTGAAGAGGCGCGAGACGATCAGCTCGGGGTTGATAATGAAGCGGATTTCCTCCTGGACCAGGCCACCTCCTGTTACCCCGCCTCCCACCATCCTGTTGGCAAAGTCAACCTGTGGACCAACACATGCACTTCAGTTCTGATATCACCAGGCAGTGTGGAGAGGAGGAGTACATGCTTCCCCACCTTTAAATTCAGTAATCTTTAAGAGAGTGAGATTTTGAGCAAGGGCTGGTAGGTGGTTAAAGGGGGTGTTGGGCTAATGGGTTCAGTTCTGATGGGTTCAGGTAGCATTGTGGTACATTTTTAAATGCACTCCATACCTTAAAATTTTTTTAAAAAAATCCAACCTATCTCTCAGTTTAGTACAGTTTGTAAAACATTAATGTTTGGGGGGCTTGTTTCTATTACAAACATGACACGTACTCATGTGAGTAACTCAGACTTAAGCTTTATTTTTAAAGTCTTTATATCATTTCAAAATTTAACATAACAAATCCCTTGAGATTATTACAGAGAAACGTTTATGAGAGCACCAGTTCAAATGTGTGCGACGCACGCAATGGACATCAGAGTCGACAGATACGCTGATTCTCCCTGGCACTTCAACAAACCTTTAAGTATTAGCGTCTACTGTTCCACATTCTACACACCTATAAAATTCTGCTGGAAATTCAAAAACCTTGAATGACAGTCCAACATCAGAGGAGCATCCTCACGCAACAGTATAAGTCAGTTAAAGTACACGCACAGGTGGGCCGTTCTTATCAAGATGAAAGTCTACGCGGGCCAATGGGGAGTACATGACTTAGTTTGGATTCGGATTTGGATTCAATGTTTAAAGTCACTGCGGCTCATTTTGATTAACTCGACTCTTAACAGCTACTTATCATAGCCGGATTAGTGGTTGGGCAAATGGGGCAAGTAGACTCTGACCACCAAGGCACCTTTGAGGACACCGCGGTCATTTTAATGTGCATATGTTTTGGGGGGGTTTTTCCACGGTAAATCAACTCACCAATGTAAACACGCCCACTGTTTAAACACTCACTATGGACCAGAAAGATTATGCATGATTATCTACCAGAAAACACACTATTAGGAATGGTAAAATGGTAAATGTGTAAGCGGTGAGTTTAATCTGACTAAAATTAAGAAAGAAAAAAATAAATAAATGTGATGTACTGCAGTTATGATTACTGGAGCATAGCCAAAATGTTAAAGAGCTAGTAAAAAGCTAGACACCGGTACCTACAAAAACGAAATAAATAAAACTAAAAAAAAATAGTGGATCGACATAGCTAGCAGATAAAAGCAGAAGATTGTTTAGGCAGACAATGCAAACAAGTAGCTTGGGTTTGCCAGTGTGATTAACAGCATGTCACAGCCAGAAAAAACAAGGTTGTGGGCCAGACTAGGCCCATGGGTCTCTGGTATAAATCGCAATATTTTGGAATACACTGACCGCTGCCCACCTTAAAACTGACCACTGGACACAGACGTCAAGGCTGGAACAATACATGAAACAAAATAATCCCTGCAAAGAGTCTCTTTGTTGGAATCTGTAACAAACTGAATGGCGTGCATCAACTCAACAAAGTGCCTTAATTCTAATGCCTCTGCTTTCTTTGTCTTGAAATGGCCCATACATGGAACTGGCATTGGAGCCTAAGAAAAATAGTAATAATAATAGTAAATAAATAAATAAATAAACAAACACAAAGCCAGAAGGCCATTTAAACCACCCCTGTCTGCCAGTCCGGACAACTCTCTTCACGGTTCCTTCAAGCTGCCAAACATGACGGGGGGCGGCAAAGAAAGCGTGAGAGGTTGGCAGTCTTCTCCGTTCCCATCCTCAGCCCTAGCCGTCTAGAGTGGCAGTGCACCAAAAAAAATGACATCTATTAGGAAGAGTGCTGGGAGCCCAGAATCAAGTTCCTGAGAGTTTAGATGCAATTCTGGTATCTGCACTTGTAAGCCTGAGCCACAGATGTTGCTTTATGGATTAAAGTAATAGTTTCATACAATGAGATCCCTTCTGTTACAGCCTTGTCCATCCCCTCGGTCCTGGTACCGGATAAGAAGCCACCTAGTTTTTTTTTTTTGCCTGTTGAGGATATTTCTAAAAACCTCTCATTAATGCTGCATTCCTGCAGGACTCCCACCAGATGACCACGGAACTTAAAAGCAACTAATGTAACTAACGAAGCCCCGTCGGAAATGACAGCATTCATTTTTGGTAATAATTAGATTAATCTATGTAGCATGTTTTAAACATTAGAAGCAATTTCCAAACGCTAGCCAGCTGAATATAAAACTTTCCATGTTAGTAACTATCTTGGCTCGACTAAATCATTAATTTTACCTTGTTTTGGTATCAACCGACAGAAAAACTAAATGGCAAACGTCTCGAGAGAGCTACTACTTATTTTTAAGCTCAACTTTTCTTCAAGGCCAAAATGTCATTTAAAATATATATGATACTTTGCAGTAACTTGTAATTCAGTGCAATTCATTTTTTTGTCTTACTAATCCAGTAATTGGATAAATATACTACGGGATAGTAATATATAGAAGTAAACAATAACCTACTCCACAAAAAGAAGAGATTAGCCGAGTAATTTTTGCTGTACATACTGTGAAATATTAATATACCAGGCCAAAGTACAAAAAAAAAAAACTTTGTAAAAACACACAAATACAGCAGACCCGAACTGCGGGAGTGATCTTAAAGCAACCAGGTGCATAAGCAATACTCAACACTCTGTTAATTCTCTCTTGAAGAGTAACATCAGTGTTACTCGAGTCTAGTGAAAACTCATTGTGGGATCCCTCTTTACATCATATAGTAAATATTCTAAACACAAGCAACACAAAAAGACCCCAGGGACGCGAGTGCCGAGAGGAAGAGCCCAGGCTGAATATTTAACCCTTTTCACTTGAGTCTCTGCATGTAAAAGGCCTGTATGACTATAGCACAGAGGAGGCACACTGAAGAAGTTAACCCTTTTCACTTTAGTCTCTGTATGTAAAAGGCCTGTACGACTGTAGCACAGAGGAGGCACACTGAAGAAGTTAACCCTTTTCACTTTAATCTCTGCATGTAAAAGGCCTGTACGACTATAGCACAGAGGAGGCACACTGAAGAAGTTAACCCTTTTCACTTTAATCTCTGCATGTAAAAGGCCTGTATGACTATAGCACAGAGGAGGCAGACACTGAAGAAGTTAACCCTTTTCACTTCAGTCTCTGCATGTAAAAGGCCTGTACGACTATAGCACAGAGGAGGCAGACACTGAAGAAGATTGGTTAGGTAGTGCCCCACTCTGCAACTCAGACACACCTTTGCCCATGCTCAAAGACAGATGGAATGAAAGCATATTATTATCTCTCACACGCACACGCACGCACTCGCACACACACACACACACACACACACACGCGCACACACGCGCACACACGCGCGCACACACGCACACACGCACACACGCACACAGTGAACAGCAGCAGAGACAGAAAATCATCGTGTCACAACCCAGCCAGAACTGTCACCACAACTCAGTTGACAACAGTCCCAGTGGATAGAGGAAACATACAGCTGGCCCACCCCTTCTTTACCCTTCAGATGTAAGCGCTCAAAAGAACACAGCTGCAACAGACCCAAAACACAGCGCAAGTGTGAAGATCAGAGGGCCAACAAGGCCCGTCAACCTTGAGAGCCAGGGAAGCCTTTCGTGATCCACAAAGGGATGTCTGAGTGGGCCGACACCAGCGCTCCGGATGTAGGCCTGTGAGGATGCTGTACACGAGCCAACGCGGGCGCGGGAACTGGGACGTCCTGGCAGGAGCTCCTTAAAGACGACAAGGACAACCTGGCAGCACGTGAACCCGAACCGCTGGGCGATGCCAACAACACAGGGGAGGTCGGGAGGTGTGAGCATTTACGCCCAGGTCCCGCGATGGCCACAGGTGTTACGCCACAGAACCAAATCTAGTGCCGCGGGCGTCTGGTTTCTACCCCCAACCCCCACCCTGTGCAATGTTAATGGAGTTACATTAAAACTTTAAAATATTAAAATATTAAAACATAACAGACTTTTATTTCATTGTGGAATGATTATGAGCCCATGTAGCTCTATTGTTAAGTCATATTTGGTTAGAATTGCTCATAAGTAGCCACATGCAGAATTGCTTTGTTACTTTCTGAAAATGCATCTTAAAATGATTTATATGCAAATGAACTGCAATTAACTTAAAGTGAGAGGGTGTGAATTATAAAATATTACTTTCACCAGGTCATTACACAATGTTTTATGTTATAATTCATGGCCTGTTCAATATTTCACTTTTATTTTTATTTTTTTAAATTGCTTTGTCCTGGCCTACAATATTCCTTTGATTACTTTTTGTACTTGATTTGAAATTTGTATTCTTCAAGATTTATTCACTTTCATTCTGCATGAAGGGGAGGGCCAAATCATAAACAGTAGTAATAAAGGTAAGCGTGTTTTTAAACCAGACAACAGGATTGAATGTAAAATGTACTATTTTGTGAGCTGTCAGTTTTGGCTCATTGGCCTGAAGACTTCCATGAACTGTGAAAATACGGCAGCGGAATGGCAGTCTGCCAACTGATCTCGCTGAACTGGTCACTCAACTCTGGGACAGGCGGGGAGCTCCTCAAACCCACTGACAGCCTGTCAGGGCCCCCCGCCCCCCTGCCCCATCCCGCGCCACAAAAATCTATCAATCCTGCAGCGGCCTCCTGGCCCAGGGGGTGCCCGGAGTCGGTCATGTGTACGCGTCAGCTGTCAGCTCATGGTAACGGGGAGGCAAACAAAGGTTAAAGGGGGGGGGGGGGGCAACGCTGACGGATAGGGCCCACTCAGGGCCATACGGGGACAGTCAGGCCCGACCCGACCCCTCCCTAGTCCCAGCACAGCGCGCCGCGTTCATGAATATCAGAGACGGTGAGCGAAATTCACGGACGACAACTAGGTGGAACACGGACTAAGGATCGCGTGAGGTGCATCTCTAAACCAGCTTTGGTACACAGACACACCGGCAAAACTCCGCTTGTCAGGGGCAAACCACAATTCAGGACTGAGGACCCTTCTCCGAATTGCACATTGCTTCTATCAGCATCCCAAGATGTAAAGAGTAAGGGGTTTTTAAAAGAATAATGAAGAATATGTCCACGCAACTCATTCAAAAGCCACTTTCATTGGCGATTGAGTAATTCCTACCTGAAGCATTCCGTATCCCTGGTTCTCGATGTTGCCTTCACACGTAATGTGGAGCTTTGTGAGTTGTTTGGTAGAGCTGAAACATTTAAAAAAATAAACAAATAAAAATAAATGTTGTTTACCGTAAACAGTTCCCATTCATGCTTTTCGTTCTAATGACAATTTGTCATAAACAACAGCTGTTGTCTGATAAACATGAACAGGCACTGGTTCCCAATTAATGCTAAATCATAAGGGTATAAGACATCATAAGGGTAAAAGACAACATTTTCAGACGTGCGTTTTAACTCTGTCCCCAGAACACTTGTTAACTAAAAGACAGAAGTTGCAACTATTTCATTTAGAGAACAAAATGTCTTGGGTAGATTTCTCCGTGCTCCACATCACTGACCAAAATATCGTGCCCTATATTAATTTGCGACGTAATTAATAAAAACTAGATAGAAACAATGGATTATTCCAATTGGATTGATATTGAGAGGTTTTATGGAAGAAATTAGACATATTATATACGGTAAAACAGCTAGCTAACAACTATTAATCAGTGATAAAATACTAATGGGAGGCGTACCTTAAAAAAAACACAAATTTACAAATTATAAAACATCTCTCCTAATTTCTCTGCAGTCTAAAGTGGCTCTAAGGTCACCTTATGATGACCCTAAAAGGAAAGGTACCTGTCCCATTCTGGAAAGCGGGTCAGACTTTGTCTGGTGAAAGTTACGAGCCCCGTGGGTCCTGGCAGAGAAAAACAATGACTTTATGTTTTCGCGAGTTTATTTTACATTTATAAAGATGTAACATAAAAAATAAATTTGCAGATTTTTTTTTTCTTCTAAAAAGTACATGCATGTAACTTACTCTTCTCTGTTACTCTTCTAAAATAGCAAAATAACGTTTTGAGTTTTTCTATCTTCCTCAGATTTGAGCCTTCAAACAACCTGCAGGGATTTAAAGAGATAGTTCAAAGTTTACCTGTAACATGAAGCAAGAAATGCATTTGACGGAAAACTGACGACTACTCCATCATTCATATTAAATAATATTATACTGATGACAGAGCTTTTACGTATAGCAGTAGTAAACCTGCAGTAGCTGTAGATTTCTGCATCTCATCCATATGTAAACATATATTATACAACAGTTCTGTATCGACATACACACAGACACACACACACATGCAGTATAAAGCCTCTTTGTTCAAAACATTTTTAAAGTGAAAAGATTAATCAACCCCCCACCCCACACTTTCAGTACCGCGGCAGCAGAACTCTCCTTTAACTTTTGACACGCAAGTTCAGTCAAGCTTTTACTTTGACGTGAATTAGCCCTTCCAAGCTTAGCGCGGAGCTTCCTTTTGACTCGCAGTGCAGTTACATAAACCTCCTTCAGCCAGTTCGACAATGGGGTCGCCTGAGGCCTCCAATCACAATGCCACGCTCGTGTGTCACTTGACATAACTTACACAAAGAGAAAAGCAGAGAGAAAAGAGGGTTCTTTCCCTAAAGGAACATTCCAGAAGCTACAGGTCCTTTTCAAAGAACCACTACCCCGGGACATGCATTCTGCCACTCTAACACAAAAGAGAGCGGAGTGGTTTTGGCTTATTTTAGTGGTTTCTCACATGTAGGCCATCACTGTCTTGAAGCCAATCATGCACCATCCAACTCTCCTGCCCGCCTGCCTGACATGCCACTATAGAAAATGAATGGAGAGTAATGTAATAACAGAATGAAGTCTGATGCACTAAAGCCCTTCGGGGTAGAGGAGAAATAATAAAATAAAAAAATTTTTAAAAGCTAATTTACAAAAAGTTGATTCCAGCTACTTTCTAAACAGTAGACGCAATCTTGCGTTGTGTACCCTGGAAGGCAACCTGTCCTTCATGTGGGACAGGCATTAGGGTGAGAGCAGGCTGTCCTGTGTGTTGCCTTTGGGGGGAAAATGCACAATAATCATATAACAACAACAACATCACCACCACCACTAAGGGATCTCAAAAGAGGGGAAAATATTCCACTGACCCTTTGTCGTTTCCCAGAGTGGTGAACTCAAACATGCTCTAACTACTTCAAACATTGATGTCGTCAAACACCCAATGCTGTTACTCAACTACCCATATTTGATATGCACACAACACTGTAAACCTGCAGAGCTTAAGTTAAATTAATTCATTTAAAAAGGAAAACAAAAATTTTTAAGAGAGTGTTTTAATACCAAAAGGTTAACGACATAGTGCCCACTGTTTTATCTTAGCAATAAATAAATAAATAAATAAACTCTGCAAATATGTTACGTGGAATGGAAATGAAATCTGGAGATGTAAAACGGTCTCTTTTTTCAGTCCCATTAGCAGAACAATCCGGGGCATAAATGAGAAGTGCCTGGCCAGGAACGAGAACTAAATGTCAAGGACATCGGCATTCGTCCGCAACCTGGATCTGACCTCACACTGTCAGAGCGGCGCATCTGAATCAATGCTAACTTCATCCCGTCTTCCATTTAGATAATCACAAGTAGATGCTGACACAGACGTGCGTCGGACACCGCATCGCTTTATCTGAGCCAGATAGCCGCTCCTTAAGGGAGTTACTTAGAGCAGGGATGCTGGATTGCATTCATCTTGTAAAGTAAAGGTTTTAAGCAGAGGTGGCCCAGAGAGAAAACCGCAAAACAATTCTAATTGGGATATCTAACCATCTAAGGGCACCCAGAATTTCATTTAAAGGGTACATTCCGATCCTACAAGGCTATTTCTGGCAAGACAATTCAATTGGAGGGATTCAAATTGCTTACAACTATAAGGTATGACCACCAATAACGCCAATTCTGCCCATTGGCTTTTTATGAAGTTGGGTTGTAAATAAAGCACTAGCTTGATGTTCTGAATCAAAGTATAATATCAGATATTAATGTCAAAATAAACAGAAGTAAAAGTATTCCTCCCCTTGTTCCAACCGAATAACACTCCACTCGCATTTCCCCCCCCCAACAGGGCAGGATATGACAGACCGGTCCTGACAGTAAAATTGCACCACAGTTCAACAATCAGGGGTGAAGCTGATCAAGGGCCATTCAATTATCCGCAGTGCAGAGAAACATAAATACAGGGTCAGTGGCAGGTCAGGGATTTTGTCAACTTGTTAACACGGGATCGAGGTGACCCGGCGAGGAAAATAACCCAGCATATTTCAAAAAGTGACAAATCAATACGCCTGAATCAAATATCTAAAATGTTTAGCAGAAACACAAAACCACGAGGCGAGGATTTCGAGGTTTTTTTATTCATCTATTTCCAAAAGAAACTGAAGTTTGAGTTTTAAGTATAGCATAAACTGTTGTGATTAAACCTTTTAAAATTGTTAACCATTTTGCTCATCAGGTGCTTTTGAAGTAGCTATTGTCGTCAAAACAGGTCATAAATTCGATTGTTCAGTTGGTCAGGATCACCAGTTACCTGGGATGTTTTTACAATGTTGTACAATATAAGACGGACGCTTTCAGCAAATGACAATTTGACGATACCATTTAATCCACCACTTTACAAAAATCCCAGCTTGACCATTTCTGCTAGAATTGCAAACTGTTCAAGACTTCGGACCCAAGAGGTCAGAATTGAATTTGGGCGAATTGAAAAATCGGACCAAGAAGATGGGTGAGAGGCGGGTTTAAAAACTCGGTCAATATCTTTTCCCCTGAGCTGCGTTGAGAGAAAATTATCCAAGTAAACGCAATTAGAGACTCCTGTTGTGTTTGATTATTACAGCCCAACATTATTACATCACAATCACAAAATCAAATTAAACACAGGTGGTCTAAAAAAAATGGCTGTAAATTGAATACAGACAGGACTGCATAGTGGTAAATGGCCTCAAAATACTACACAAGGTAAGCTTATGCTCTACCTCAGAAGGCAATCAAGAGAGCCTTAACTTTGTTACAGGCCTAGCAGAGCTCATTATTCAGGCCAAAGCCTAATTTTCTCAGCAATTTGATGATAATAGATCAAATGTGACTATTTTCTCCAATAAAATTTTACAAAATGAATTATCAAGATTCATCCGAATAACAAGGTCCCTTAAGTCCTGAGTTTTCCCAGACATAAAAACAACAATCGTGTGTATTTCAAAAAGTACTTTAAAAGTGTGTCCAAAGCTCGTGTAACTCTAAATGACAGTCAAGGGACACTTAAATGTCTTGCATACAAATTCGCTCTCAGTTGGCCATAAGGACTCAAATATTCAAACGCAGCTGCACAAACGTCAAGAACGTGTATACTACGGTGACTTCGTATTCCACTGAACTACACTTAACACGAGTGGCTGAGTTTAAAAGTTAAAACGTGACCAAAATAAAACACAGGGGCAAGCCAATCTAACCACCACAGAGCACGTGCTTTGACTGAAATAACGCAAGGCTGAACTTCTTTGTTATACTTCTGAATTTAATTTCCCGTTTAAATGAAAGAAAAACTATTTAGAAGCAAATGAGAGTTAACACAAATGTGTTAAGGTCAGAGCAGCCGTCTCAACTTTGTTAGGAAGCACCATGCACAGAGAGAAAACTGAATTCTCTGGTGAGAACGCTGCCCATGACTTCAATCAAGGAAATCAGTTAGGCAGTCTAAAGTCTTCTGGACAGTAGTGCCCCCTGTTGGATATATTAAAACATTCCCAACAATTGCATACATTGAGCATTCAGTTGTTACTAACTAAATAAATGCAGCTTTATTTCATCTCTGATTAATTTCCTTTAGTATGCCGTGGAAATACAGCGGCGGTGAAACTTCCTGGTTTCATTCTTTAGACAGGTCAACAAAACAGAACCAATGCTGATTTAAAAAATTAGCACACGTTACGTCACTAATATTGGCCGTTGCAAAATAGTGAAAG
>JAOYSI010029793.1:44180-65273 GCA_025775065.1 Hiodon alosoides
AAAGCACACAGAGATCGTGAGTACCGAAAATTTACTCACTTTAAAACATATTAGCAAAATAAAGATGAGGACAGTCTTTCAATATTTCGAATAGCCCCTTCAAAGCACAAATCGCAAAATCACTGAAGCTGTGGCAGTGATTTGGTTTAGTTTTTTTCCCCTTTTAATGAAGCGTATATGAACGCTGGAAATGGTCCCTGAAAGTACCATACAAAAAGATGATCTTATGACACTTTTAGACTTTCCTGGAGCAATTTTAATGGGGAAGGGAACACATACTCACTCTCGAAGGCCCATTACCATTTAGCACAAAGTTTTAGCTTCCCTGTGCACCGGAGTGAGAAAACGCAGAGCGGTGTGCAAAAAACGCTAAGCTAAAAAGACTCACGCAGCAGTGTTTAATAAATAGGCTGCGACAAAACCAGTACCCCACTCGATGCGATTATGTCTTCTTTATGAACCCGGTTCCCTGAGTGCATGGTACCGCCGCGGGGCGGTGTTACGTACCGGGACACTTGACTGCCCCCGCTTAAATGCACGCGAGAGCTTCTTTAACAAGCTACTCCCCCTGAGCCGTGCCCCATTTGCACTCCGATGACTCCGTTCAAGGAGTGATCTGGCGCATGAAATTCCTCCATTTGACAGAAAGGCGCCTGCGAGCGGCAGGCCGTCCTAAGCAGAGTAGGAAAGCTAACCGCTACATTTCCCGCAGCACAGAGACATTGCAGGGGAGGAATAATACATACAGCGTTTCCCCACAGTAAAATATGGGCATGGACCCCCAAACCCATGAGAGGGAGAATCAATCCCGAGGAGCCCCCAGGTCGGCAGTCGGGTAGACCTAATTAGGAGACCAAACGAAAGCAGCCCCCACGAGCTGCCAAACTCAAGGCGACTCACACAACACGGCAGTTCACCAGCCTTGTGAAGAGCCTGCTTAGCTAGGGACGTCACCATGTGGTTTATGCAGTGCCAAAGGGGTGTCGTTTTTCATAACTGCGGGACAGCGGCGCCAGTCAGCCCAGCTCAGCCCAGCCCAGCCCAGGCAAGTCAACTGTACTTGGAAGACCCGATGACATCGGCGTGTTAAGTTGGATAACGCGTCAGCGGGGAACAAAGGAGGGGTCCCGGTCAGGAGGGGCGTGCTTTGTCCCCAACGCTCGACTGTCAGAAACAGGAAAGGTCGCTGACCCCCCCGCTCCCCAGCCCCAGTAGAAATTTTTCTAGGCACCTCAGAGTCAGCAGGTGCGGGAGGAAGGTCTAAACGCAAGCCTAAATTCAGCAAGGACACCTCTGGAGCAGTTTAGCTCTGCAGTTACGATCCCAGCCAGGGTGGACCCAACACATTCGTCATTCGGGGAATACACCACGGACGCTGAACACAGGCCTAAGATTCCTGACTCACACAGGAACGCGGAGATCATCACCGATCCGTGCTGTTAAACAGCAGTACCCAGAGGTTTCTCCGTGAAAATGAGGGAACGGCAGATAACTCCAGGTTTGGTTTTCAGGGAAGGGAAATGGAAGCAGGCACAAGGCCTAAGTTAACGCTTATGTTAATATACAAAACTCCCAAGAGAGGAGCCGTGGCAACCGTCTCCCTCTTCTTCCCGTTACCGTGGAACTGAAGGAGCTGGGGGGTGTGGGTAGGGGTGGGGTTGGGTGGCAGTTGGGTGGCAGAGAATATTACCAGTTGGCTAAATGAAAGACACCCGAGATTGTCCACCAAACCGAAAGGGCAATGACAAACACAGTTCCGGCACAGGCAGACCATTGCATGGGTTTTATATATATATATATATATATATATATATAAAAAAGTAAGTTATATATAAGTAAGTATAAGTATATTTCCAGGTCATATACTCTAAGGCCAAACATCCACACACACAGTTTGTGACGTACACTCAGACTGGAGGGACGGTACCTGTAGAAATTGATTTCCGGGTAGTTTGCATACTCCGTTTTCCTGGAGTTGCGGCGGGGAAACGTACAGAAGAAGGCATTGGCCAACAGACAGGCGATTTGTTCCTGCGACATTGTGATGGAGTGATTCGTCTTCTGCTTGAGCAGAGGTATTGGCTGCAGAAGCAAGGAGCACGGGGAAAAAAAGGAAAGCGGAGGTAATTAGTTTAGACATTTGCCAAACAAGGGAAGCTAAATTACATTTGGTAAATTACTGGGACTAATTTAGGTCCACTCACTGATTCATAAGTCAGCCAGCACAATTACCATCATTTTAATTCGCCAATGGTCAGGTACAATAATTATAGCCATTAAGCATAGCAAACGGAGCGTTCCAATTAACCACAAAAGAACCATAAATGAACAAACTGTGCCAAAAATGAAAGATTTTTTTTTTTTAAATACTCAAATGAATTCATTATTCCTGGCATAAATCAATGCACTACGACCAAAATTGCAGCAGGCCAAAGTCACTTACCGTTTCTATACATAAATCTCGGGCCACTTTACAATTTCGATGAAGGACAGAGGAGGGAGGCGGCTTAAACCAAGATTGGGAGGCATTGCACAGTTAATCTCTGTGCCATCTGCTCGTAAACAGGCAATAGATTTTAATATGCCCTTAGGATGAAAAGGGTGGGACGTTTATTGAACTCCGAGGAGCTGCTCAATTTCCTGTCTTGTTCACGCCGCAGGTTAGCCCTCAACTGGGGGGCTTAAGTCACCTTTTCTTACAGGACATCAACAGGCTTACAATTCTGTAAAGCCTCAGGAGAACACCAGATTTGAGAGAAAGCCCAAAGATTACATTCAGATACGTTCCACCCTGTTCATGAATATTCCTGAGTCCAATGACACAATGTTACCCATGCATCATTTATTTCTAAATTCTATTTCTCCTTTTTCTAAAATACTTTCACTGATTTTTTTTCAGATAAGTCGGGACGGCTCAGGTGGGTCCTCGGCTCATTACTGCATGGTGCAGCATGACGACCTCAGGAATGGAAAAAGGGTGTGTGGTTCTCATAAAAATACATACCCAAACATTAGGCTACTCTGGATAATACTGATTTATCGTCCCAATTCAGCTTCGCGTTAGTTTAACATGGAGATGAATACCATTCAACCTTCCGTTTAGTCAACACTACCATCATCATCATCATTACCAAAAAGGGGGTATTTTGTCACAGAATTTCCTGCATAACTAATTCATACTTATTCATTTAGCAGACGCCCTTATCCAGTGAGGGGGGAGTAGTGGTACGGTGAAACTACCTTGACAAATTGTAGACAAATAAACAACTGTGTAACCAGCTGGCCATACCCTTTGTGTTCCCGTACAGAGAATTCAATTAAATTCCACCGGGGTGTAAACCAGCTGACAAATTTCCATTCCTGCTAATGAGCCTGCTCCTGCAGCAGATGTGCACTGCCCTTCATTACCCGCTGGCCTTGGTTTAAAGACGTCTGCGAGGCCGTTAACCTCTGACGAAGCACCTTGGCCCCTTCAGGTTTGCCCGGGTTTATCCACTTAGTCCCCGTCAGTGAGTTTTGACCTTGCGTCTCTGGTGGAGCGGTGGGTGGGTGGGGGTACCTACCATGGTGCAGATCTTGGGCGCACTCAGAGCCAACTGCGCCATCACCGGCAGGATGGACCCGAGCAGCTGATCCACCTCATCGGGTTCCAGGACCTTAGACGAGAGAAAACGCGGTTAAGTGTCGACCCGTTTCCATGGTATCGGCTGTCGGAGACCGCCTTGCAGCTGTCGTCGGAACAGAACGGGAAATCTACTTTATGCACCGAGACTGATTCGGTTTGGTCTGAGCTGCTGGACAAAAGTAACCTGTTTTGACCATTTAAAAAAAAAAAAAAAAATGTATTGCAAAACTTTTTACAACAAAGGCAAAGTAATATATAGTAAAGTTAGAAGCACATTTTAATGCCACAGAAAAGTAAAGAATATCTAACTATCGTGTAAATGTAGTGAGAATCATAAACCTCATATAAAATAAATGAGCAAGGTTCAGTGAAAACCCAATTAATATGAGCCAAGTAAATGTCTTTACAGCAAAAACCCCTGCTGGGTCACAAGGTCAATGGACACATACCATCATATGTACAAAGCGCTTTAGACTAGCAAATATTCGGTCACAAGGAATTATTTTAGGTTTATTTTTATAAAGTAGCCAACAAGCATACTTTAACTACTAATGAATTTAGTTCAAGGGAAAAATAAACAACTAGTAAACGACTGGCTAAATGCTTCTGTATTAGCAAGCATGTTGTTCATAAAGGCCATTTATAATTTGCAATTTAACAGGTTAAAAACAAATAAATAATAAATATTGAGATAAGGTATTTCTACGATACTCCAAACGTCAAACAGCTTGACGAGACTGAAAGTAACATTTGTCCGCATCTCTCAATGCGAAGTTTCCACTCCGTAAAATGTTACATAAATGTGATTTCGCACCCACAGCGACACGCGGCTGTTTAAGGTGGAAACGGCGAAGCAGCCCAGACAAACGCAAGCGCCTTTCGTTTCGCCGCCGTTGCGCTAACCAACGGGCCCGTGAGTCGCAATAAAGCTACGGGGCCCCAACGCGCAGCGGACGCGCGGTTGTTTTATTATAGCCAAGATGTTTACTGTGTACTTATTTATAGCCTTGCGGGCTGCGGAATGTGGGCGCCATCAATCACGGGGCAATTTCATCAAGGTTGCGGGACTTGTCGGCTGATTAAATGGACTCCTGGAACAGATGCAAATGGACGAAGGAGAGCGGCAGGACGGCGCCTTTCCAGGAAGCCCCGGCTGGTAATTTAGAGCCGAGCACTTATACCGCCGCAAAGGAGGCCCGGCTAAACGCCGTCGTAAGTAATGAGCGGCGTGACATCATAAAGCGCTCCTTTGGGCGTAATGAATGGAAGTGGCTGACAGGCCGGATGGGATACAGCTGAGGTAGCGCGCGCGGCCTGGCGTTGCTAAATCAAGTTCTCGACAGCGCATCAAATCAGCTGAACCAACAGTCGACGCATGGCTCCATACGGCCCTATGCATCACAGCCGACGTACAAAGCAATCAACCGAAAGATGCAGTGAGCGGTCGGGCAAAGTTCGGACTCAGCATCGAGCCGTCGGGTTGGGCCATTCCATGGAAACGTAACATGCAGAACATAATTCTTCATAAATATGCTAAAAGAACAATCAGATCATGTCCGTCAACAACGATATTCATAACGTAGGTCTTCTAAATGAATATTTCAATACCATTTCCCTGTTTTTATATCCCTCTTTAAAAAGCCCTCACCTCGAATATATTTGATAAACTGATTGTTATTCAATGAGGGCATTCCTTTGTCAACTCCTATCTTTTCTCCCTAACGTCCCGACACTCATCTCACAGGACAACCCTTCCGTTTCATAACATCCTTCACTTACACCAGCCTGTTTAATCTGATATTTAAATGCTGTGGGGTTCTTATAGTGTTTATTGGCAGGTGCTATTAGGACAGATGTATGACATGTCAGGCGCTCGTTCACTCAGGGAAGCCGTATATTCAGCATCTCACTTTCATTTGGTGTCTCCAACTGAATCAGATTTACAATGCTGTTAGTTTCATTTAAATAACTAGCCCAGCCTCCACGGCGTACTCAAGATCAATTCTCGAAAAAGCACGGCGCAAAGCCTCCTGAGAAAAGCGCCGCGTGAGTTTCTGCACCGACTGCGTATAGAAAGGGGCACCAGCATACTATTCCACATCACGGTTTTTATAACTAACATTAACTAACGCGTGTACTGATTAAAACCTCAGAGAGTGCACACTTACAAGTACTAATACATCATTATAGTAAAGACTTCCCTTCTTTACTATATAATTTCCCTCAGAAGCTATAAGCGTACAGATTATTGCTATACAACTATTGAATGAGGCGCTATTATTTAAGACTTTTAGACTACTACAAATACAGTAACAAAACAACTTTATTTCTGTTACATGGTTTCCCACCGAATGCATCAATGACCCGCGAGCAGAAAAATGTCCGTGATCAAAACCTTATTTACATGGTAAAATATACCGCCCCAAAATTGTATTCAGTTCATTCGGCACAGTCTTCAAACACATAAAGGACAAGATGACCCCTTGTTCCTGGTCAACATCCTTCTCACTTTTTTTGAGGTTTGTATGTCAATGCTGTTATTAGCCCATCATTTGCATCGCCTATAGCAAACTCACTGTGGCCATTTGATTGGCATTGTGTCTTGGCTTTGAAGCACCAATTCCCTGACCAGCCTCTGATTATGAAGAGGTCCAAGGCAGAGGCTTCAACCGAGCCGTGTAGAGGAAATCAACCAAAAAACTACAAGACGGCACTCACACACACAGAATCTCACACACACACACACACACACACACACACACACACACACACACAACCTCACACAGAGACGCACACACAGAATCTAACACACACAGAATCTCAGGCGCACACACACAGAATCTCACACACACACACACACGCACACGCACACACAGAGACGCACACACAGAAGCTCACACACACATAGAATCTTGCACATACACACAGACGCACACACAGAAAGACGCACGCACAGACACACAGACACACAGACACACAGACACACAGACACACACACAAATAATTTTTTTAAGATATTATGTGGCTCTACACAACCACGCCAAACCCTATTTGGCATCAGGCGAGCCGATGTGACATTTACCTGACACTACAGGGCTGACAATTTCATTCCGGGGAACTACCAAGACAGTTTACAAGACCAGCCCTAATTTATATTTCCTTTCCTATAACCGCAACACCTCAGGTGTCCATCACGGCTCCATGCTGCCTCTGAGGCTCCTCACCTCTTGACAATTATTTCAGTGCTGCGGCATGGTGGGGGAAATCTAATTAAGCCCAGAGTTAACACAATCGGTTGGCATTTTAACACACCGACTTATTTTCCCCCGGACCTTTAGGGCACACTTTGTTTGGTTCCCCCCACCCCACCCACACGTCACGATGTGTCCATTCACCCACATCTGAGAAATGACCGGCTAGTTCATAAAAACTGTGGCGTTAAACTTAATGTGCCATGTTCTCCGCACTCCATCTATAGACAGGTATTTAAAGAAGAAAGTGGGCCTTCTCGCACCCAAGTAGGCATGACAATTGATTCCTGCCACTTTTTGGTTTGTCCAGTCATGATATTCTTGCTTCCTCAAATTTAAGGTCATTGGATTGAGCCAATTTAGTCCAACTGTTCCAGAGTCTCAGTTGTAGTAAAAAAACTAAAACAAAAAGGAGGCCTTCATTGAATGAAACACAACAACCAAATTCCCTTTTTTGTCACGCTACTCGGGAAAGCACACAATCACTCCTCGTTCCCAAAAACGGTCTTTTCTCGTATTGGTGACACGGGGCATTGAAATGGTTTGCGGTACACCAGGCATTTTAAACAACCGTTTGTGTTTGGAATGAAGGACTCCAGGATCACAATCAAACATTAATATGATACTATCTGCTGCTGTCGTAATTTCCCCATTGACTTATTTCCAGTCTGCCACAAATGTAATTAATAGAGAACATGCAAAGGGGAAGAGCTCATTTGAGGGCCGACCTGTTTACCAGTTTAGATACATTTAAAATATCAAATTATAGGACTTAATTGTACCCTTAAAGCAAGATGTTCCAAGGTAGTAATAATATGGTACCAGCACATTTGCTGCTTGATACTCGAAAATAATAATGGATCTTATAATAACAAATAATAAAGCTATAATCAAAATAAAAGTCTATACCAATTTGATTAAGTTCAGAGTAAAGTAGAAAACCATCGGCCATTTCTAAATTTCCATGAGGGGCGCACTCTCTCAAATTAAAGATAATAGCCTCTCTGTCACTTGCTTCTGGAAAAGTGAACATCACTGGTTATAGCTTATTAGGCCGCTTATTATATCCTTCTTTATCCCAATTAGGCCCAATTTCTTCGGCGGAAAATCTTCGCAACACATGCCTCGACGTTACAGTCAAAACGACCGCGAAACGAAACGTTTGCCGCTAGGAGGATGAATGGAGAAATTAAGGGAATTAAACAAACCTTGCCAAATCTTGATCATTATCTAATGGTATATCCACAGGAGAACAGATTCCTTACTGTCAAAACAAGTGCTTAATATAACATCAGGTCTAGCACAGCACAGGACAGAAATAACTAATAGCTTTTATTTATTTTTTATTTTACCGAGTATGGTGACAGGGCTAAGATCCCAGGAACCCAGTTTTTTTTTGCCAATTAACTACATCGCATTGCCATGTTAACGAAATAAACGTAGCCGAAAATAGCTAAATACGTTCATTTGAATACACATACTTAAGGCCACGTACCGTATAGTTTATATAGTAGTTGAAACCACAAATTAACAAGGAATTGTGACACCTACAATCAACCTTTAAAGATTGAAAAAAAAATGAATAAAAATAAACAACCAGACACTATTGGGCACTACGAGAACTCTGACCCTTTTGCCGGTTTGGTCTTTCTCTAATCCTAGGGCTTGGCTATTCGGTCACTTCTAGTCCAGAGTCCAGGACCTCGAGGTAGGTGACGTTGGACATACCTTCTGAAGTCATGGGCCCAGAAAGGTGGTCGAAAGCGGTGATGACACTTAAAGGACTCGAGATAAAGGCCCATACGCTTCCCTGTTCTGTTCATTTGGGTGAACTGGTCAAGTTGCCTTCTGGGAGATGGAGTGCTGGGAAAGGGGGGTATTTACACTCTATTGACCATGCAGTGCTGTTAAGGTCATCCCTCCAAAACAAAGCAGAGATTCTGTAGTTCCTGGCGTGGACAAACCGTAATAGAGCGAAGGAACAAACTGCAAGGGATACTTTTTTTTAAATTTAATTGGCCAAAAACTTAAGTGAGAATTTTCTCACAAAATTAAGATTACTTTCACTTAGACCGTTTAGTTAACAGTGCCCTCTATTGTTTGAAAGTGGAAACAAAGAACAATTTTAAATTATGCATTGCCGTATTTTATATAGAAAAAAAAAACAACATAAATGTTTACTGTAATGCATAGATAACAAATAACATTTCAGGTAAAAATTTACAAATTTCGTAAGGAATATGTATAATCAGAAAGTACACAAAAAATTCTACTAAGCTAAATAAATAAGAATCTAAAATAATTAGTAAGAGTGACAGGCCGCTCAGTGTGACTGGATTCCCAATGCAATGTGTTCAGACGCGCAAAAATCAACACTTCACTGAATCCAAATTAAAATCTTTCGAAGAATCCAATTACTCGCAACAACACCGGGAATAACGTCTTTTAGATTGGCGACCTATAATCGAAACACACAGGTACCTGTTTAAAGCAAGATGTGGGAGGGACTTAAATGTAACTAAATAACAGTTCGTTGTTTAAGTTCTTAGTCATTTTAAGTGGGTTCGCAATTCACGTTAAAGCCACAACCAAACACGGGCTTACTTTCTAAACGATGTGTCGGGGATCTTGTAGGGCTTGAAATACTTCGGGAATTTGAGCGGGATCGGCGGTCAAATGGAGGACGAAAACGTTGTGCAGGGCGGAGCCGACCCAATGACTGCCTACAACTACAGGAACCCCCTGTTGCCCCAATAACTCAGAACTTAAGTGGACAGCTGGCAGAGTCGGAGTAATGGCGTACGCTGCATTAGAGCTTGCTGCTCTCGGCTAATGGTTTTGATTAGTGTCCTTATAGACTTAATGGTTCATTTTAATTAAATCAGATGGAGCTATAAACCGGTACGAAAACTTATCGATCCAGAACAATCTGGACAGGACCAGCAAAATTATTTTAGGCACGGCAAAGAAATCCCAAGGAAGACTTGCCATTCACCAAAGGCAGGATATTATCTGTGTGGGAATCCTTGAATGAACATTGACTGGACTGCATCCTGCTCAGCCGAAGTCTGTCCGTAGTTTTGCTTTATGCGTAATTAGCCGAGTACCTTGCGGTCTCATACTCCTCACGTGATCGCAACCGCTCTTTGTGTTCGGTTCGAGCACTTAAATGGAAATCACTTTAATGATCAATTGCTTGATTCAGAACTGGAGATGCCATCAGTAACCATTAGGCATCTTGCCTTTTGCAAACACAGCGCCTAATCATTGGATTAATCTAAAATCTATCATTTAAAATTGGGAATTATACCCGTTATATACTTAAGTGTTCTCTGACTTAATTCATCTGTCACAAGCGCCAGTCCATGAATGGTTAAGGGAGGACTTAACATGAGCATGGCCAAAATATAGTCTGAAGCATTGTGTCAAGTGTGATTCATGACAGTTAACAAAAATGTGACCTTTATAATAAGTATACAATAAATCACCAGCACTCCACTCCTTCGGTAAAGTCACTTTCCGTATTGTCGGAGTATCATGTAACAAACAATAAACACTTTTTAACCAAACTATTTCAGAAATGCCAGATGGCAAAGTTCACCAACATATCCAAGACAAACAAACCTGAAATATATTTATAATATAAATTTTCCAGCTCTTGTTTAAACCCAGTACCTCTACTGACAGCAACACAAGGACAAAATCATTTTTAAAGTTAAAAAACTATGTACAATAAATGCCTCAAAGCGCAGCTTATGTGCTTTTACAGCAGCAGTGCATTAGACAAAGTGTAGACTCTACCAGAGAACACGGTCTCTCCACCAGATCTCTGACAGCCCGAGCTCAAGATGCAGTGTTTACCTGGGGGTTGTTAAGCTACTGAGGCCCCAGTACGGCGAAAGAAGCAGTCCATTCTTTCCATTAAATACATTTCTATAATTAAGAACCAAGCTATTAAAAATCCATGTCACGCTCAAAAGGGGGCTTGATGAGAGCGAGTCACTAATTGGATCACTTTAAATATTTAAAGTATTTACACTGCCGATCCCCCGGGAAAGGAAAATAACGACTCAGAGTTGTTGACCTGTCACTTAAAGTAACCCATTGCCACCTTTCACTTCCACATCTGCGGCTAATGGGTCCAACCCCACACGAGAGCCATCCGAAACAGCTGTTGACTTCACGCGTCCCGGACGCTCAGCTTAATTGGGCCGTCCGCGACTGGGGAGAACTCAGACGCCACTCTGCTAGGGCGGCGTGTACAGCCAACCGCTACGCTCTTCATTACGGCGGGGGGTGGGGGGGGGGAACTCAATTAGCCCAGTCTGAGAGGGCAAAAGCGGCAGGTAAAATAAACAGTCCCCGCGGCACAAAGGGAGTTTGTGGTTTGCTCAGTTTTTTGTTTGTTTTAATTATACGGCAACAAGTTGGTAAAATAAACAGTCACTAAGGTGCTGTAGCTCCCATTAAGTATGCAAATGCTTTTAAAGTTGCCACATAGATTTAAATATGGCATTAACATATGCACAAGAATAACCGGCGCTTAACCAAAAGAAATTCATTAATAAATAGACCTTTGTTTGTGACTGGCCCCCAATGCTTTCAGCCAAATGAACTTTAACCGTTATTCATACGTTTGGATGACGCCTTTTTCCAATTTATCATTGCAGCCTGAAGTGTATTAATTATTTCCGAATATAAATTACGGCCAGTTGTCTACGAGCCATTCAGTGAAACTTTTAAGAGCCAGGCATCACCCAAAACTACTCCTTAAATCTCTGGCATGGAATGAGACCGACATTAGCGGCCAAGACAGGACACGATCCGGTCATTTCAGATTGTAGATTACACACCAGGAGAAGCTTCAGTCCAAATGAAACCGCTTACCTTGGTGCAAAGTGCATCCAGAGCAGAGAAGTCCCATTTCCTCGCATGACTTGTGTTGTATTTCATTATGGCATCCTAAAATTAAACAATTCATAATTGGTTATCACTGCTTTAATTAAAGTATTTTAGGTAAAAATTCCCAGCAGCAATGTCTCAAGAGAAAACAACCTGAAATCATACATTTGTACATGTATCTGAAATGTACACATATAAGATACACGAAGTAAGTAAGAGATACTATCCCGACAATTTCACAACGTTTTCCCCTGAATTCTTACTGCCACCCTGTGGTCATTTCTGTAATAACAAAGAAAACCTTGCTCATCACTACAGAGCAGGCAGGCCTTCTAGGTACTGTAAAAATAAGCAGGTTTTTAGGAAACTTGATTTTGGAACGATCAAGAGACGTACAGAGATCTGCTCAAGGTGCGTACATATACGGAGGATATATTTTTTTAAAAGCAATTCGGTTTTCCCCTTATAATAAAAAATAAAAACTCCCTTACCTTAACATCTTGCGAGCAAACAAATTCACTTTGCAAAGCTTTTTGAATTAACTCCCAGCGACTCTGCAGACCACCTCCTTCCTGAAACATAACAGATGCTGTCTGACAACTGCTCTGCCAAAACTACCCATATCTCCATATACAACACAAAATACACATCCTTTATATATTTTATCTTTATTTGTTTTTATTAACACTATATTTGTTGTTACAATTTTGGATCAACAGTTCTGGTCCTAGTCCAGCTTTTAGCTCTTTGTTGTTGTTAAAGTGACAAATCCATTCTGAACTAAGGAAAAGGACCTCAGAGTTTTTTGTTTCATGACTATGAGGATGAGGTAAATAAACCAGCTAGGTCTGAGCCTGCCCTGCCCCGCCCCGCCCCGCCCCACCCCGCCGGAAGATTCTCAGCCTACAGTCATATGTGTCCCCTCCCATAACGCTACCTCGTCTGCTGGGAAAAAGTTCTTTTCCGAACAGGGCATTTTCACGTGCGTGTCATCCCACGCATCTTTGAACTTCGTGGGGTATGGAACGGGAACATCCCCCGGTCGCAGCAGGTCAGTCTGTCAAGACGAAACACACACAGTAACAACGTTAGTTGAACACAGAACACAGAGAAAGGACGTCTTTTCTCAAGAGCCACGTTAATATGGTAGTCCATATGAGATTGAGGTGGTAAATGTTTCACACTTCCTGCCTGTTTATTCATTTCACTGTGTCCATTGTTTTACCGTTAATAACAAGACGTCAGGTCTCAGACTGCTTATCAAGGGTGTGCCTTTAGAGTTTCACTGCTGAATAATCCCCCTTTCCTACATGACATCATTGTTTAGCAGTCTAGTGGAGCCTGGTCATTTACAAATATTATGTTTGAGTCTTTGCCTTTGGATAGGGTTGAAAATTGTTTTATTATAAGAAAATAAAGACTTTCACAAAATCTAGTCTATTTTATCACTACTCTAAATAATATTTTTCAAGATTTGTTCACTAATTATATTTGCCTTTTTTTTTAATTAAGAAAGATTTTCCATCATTACATAAATAACCCACATCACTTTAAAATATAAAGTAAAGCAAAAATTAAAAGTCCGCTTTTAGAAGTTGTAGAGTACCAATTCTGACTGATACCTTAAACAGGTAACTCACCGCGCACACTTTTTTTTACACAATTTTATGCATTTCTAAGATGGCAGATGAGAATCAATCCCCTGACAAAATAGACTTTTCAACAGCAAGCTCACACATCTTTGGTATACAGACATTAAGGCTTACTAGGCCAGGGATAAAAACGTTATCAGGGCTAACCCTTATCGTGACTGAGTGATTGTCCACCGCTTTCAGATGCTGCATGGGCTGGCCACACTGTGGCATCCGCTTCAGCTCACTGATTGGAGTGCCTAGCCACATGACATCTGATGGGGCGGAGCTTCTGCTACCATCTCGTCCCTCCCCTGGAACCTGCACGCTACAACATACAGTCCCACTGGAAAAGAAATGTTCAGCTGCCTTTGGTATTGGTAAGAAAGCAGGAGATTACGATACCATGCGCAAGGTTTTCCCACCCCAATTCTTTTTTCATTTACAAATGGATAAGCGATCTTTATCTAACATTACACATTCAAGCATACTTAAATAAAACATTTTGAGAACCTATGCTGTCAAAGCCCTATAAGCTACAAAATCACATACCTTTCGGAAGGCGCTTGTGACCGCTGTCTTGGGAAGAATTCTGTGATCTTGGAATCCCGTTTTGCAGACACTTTGGCCACTGGTGTGGAGGGGCCAGCTGTATCAGGCTTGTCAGGATTACCCGCGTCTTTGGCTGCAACTGCACCGTCGCGCGCGCCATCACAACCTGGGTGGTCACTGGCCACCTGAAAAGGGGACTGAAAGTCTGCAGTACCAGTGTGGTCCGGGGGCTCGGCGTCCATCACCTGTTCCTGCTCCGCAACCGCAGCGGGAGCCCGGTTTTCTTCGCTAGCAGGCTGCAGCGGGCCATCCCAGGGGCTCTCGGGGCTCAGCATCTCCACATCCTGCAGCGCTCCATCCTCTTCGCCGGGGCTTGCACAGGGGATTGCCCGAGGCGTCTCTGTGGGCGAGTTAGTCATCTTCACCAAGAACTGCTCTATTGTGCCAGGCCTCTTGGGCTTCTGTTCTTCGGTGCAGGTTTCCGACACTGTCTGAATTTCTATTCCGGTGGTTGGAGACGGTCCCTGCATCCCAGGGATGTTTCTAGCCTCTGTATTGGCATTTCCCAAAATGGAAGGGAAGGCATTCGGCATCGTCTGGCATTTAACTTCCTGGTCATCGTTCTGTGGTCTGTCAGACAATTCAGTTCAAAAGGTTTAGCAGTGCAATACAATTTGAAAATAAAATTTAAACTGAAAATGTAGCTTGTGGCGACGCACTAAAAACCTTCTGGTCGGAAAAAGTTAAGTGAATCAGAGAGATGTATTTTATGGATATCGTAAAAGTGTACAAAAACTTTTATGCACTAAAGCTGGGATCAAATCAAAACTTTGACAACCCAATAATCACGTTTAATAAAAATGTTTTTAATAATGGTTTCTTTCCGTTGTACCTCATTTCTTCTACTCATAAAAATGCTATTAAATAAAGTTGAGTTTCGATTTCATCCCAGCCCGAGTCAAAATCTAGGTAGTATTTAATTAAAGATATACTTTGGTCCTAGTAATAAAGTTTGAAATCACAGATGAACATATTTATCATAGTGTTAAACATACACTGAATGGCCACTTGGTACATAATGGTAAGTTTTTTTGTCAGCCTGTATTTGTCGGAGCATGGACTCAACAAGGAGACGAAAGCGTGCGCCAAAGATGTTGACCCATGCTAACTTCATTGCCTCTCATATTTTGGTCACAAATTGGATGGTGGAGGATTTAATCCGAATGCCCTGTTCAAACTTGCATAGATCCTTCAACCTACCCATTATGCCTACAAATTGCTCAGACACTATTGCTCCTGGATCGGACCAGAATTCCCGACCTCTGCTCCAGATACTTACCTACCCCGCTTAAAATACCACACTTGATGCTGTCGCTGATGGAGCATGAAATGGGAGGTGTAGCTAATAATGTGGCCACTTAGTGTACAATACTCTCTAAAACAACATTATATTGGATATTTCTCCAAATAGAAAGTAAATTACTTCTCTGTGTCCATTGTCATTTCCTCCATTGTCAAAGTGCAAGCATGGGCCGTCTTCAGCTTAATGTCTGATTTGAAATAACAATGGAATTCAAAGATTTATAACAGTCAAGTTAATGTCCGCGAATAGTTTCTGACCAATTACCAGAACAGGGCAAAAAAAAAAGCCAATTGTAGACAATTCTTGAGAATTATCATAAGTGCAAAGAAAATATTTGACATATCACTTTGCAAAACTTGCAATTATAGCAAGAAAGCTGAAGGCAAAATATGATAGTTTAGATAGTAACCTCTGATTTGATTGCGCAAACTCGATTTCTCCAGATGAGTCTCTGTCTTTGCAACTTTGAGTGACAATGGCGACTGGTCAGGTTTCTTTGTTTCTTGTTTCTTTATAGCGGCAGGTGAGATAATGTCAACTTCCAATCTCAATCTCTTTCTTACCGGTTCAGAATCAGAAAGTGCAGTCATGCTTAAAAGAGTAAAACATACAGGAATGTATTATTCAAAGCTATTGGTGCCGTAAAACATAATGAACAGATTCAAAATAAGGAATATTCTTGCGCACATTCAGTTCCAATGGTACTTCACGAATACCTACTAAGATAGAACGTTATTGTGTTATCAATAAGCACATTTAAATATTAAGTCTATTAGTTAGATGTGCCCGTGTAAATTGCCGACATAAATAATTTCAATGTAGCCAGCTGGTTAACATACTTACAATAGAAATTTAGTTAGAAGCGAGCTGGGCTGAAGACCGTATGTCCACTGAGATTTAAAACAATGGAAGACACTTCTTCTTAGCTTCAGTATGTAACCAAATATCGCTTGTGCAGCCATACAAATACTACAAAACTAATACGTGTTTCTAAACATGTTGACAATAGAATAATGAATAGCTATTTATAAACGGGAGAGCAGCGCCAGAAAAATACAATAATGTTGCCGGTCACCGTCGACGGCTTGCGAAAGTCAGCTTCGGTGAAAACACAACATCTATAGTTTCTATTTCAGATTTGTTTTAATTTCATTTAATACTACTATTTCTCAATTTACATTTCCAGGACTCTTTTGGTTGCACAATATACACTGCCCAGGCACTCTTCCGAGTTGTGGAAAAAACAATTTACGGCATTAAAAACAAACCAATTAGACGGCCAGCTTAAAACATTGGGCGGGTCCAAAAAGCATATCTCTTAGCAACATCACCGAAAAGGAGTTTATTGTCGCACAAATATTTTCAATATTTTCAATGTACACGAGTACATTGGCAACAAGAAACGATTGTTCATCATGTCAGGTTTACAACAAAATAATTATTTGAATTTTCTTTTGTTGGGTTACTAGCTCTGATGATGCATGGACCTTTTTGGTATTTTTGTAGTTCTAATTTTTGTTCCTCAGTCAGATGCTACTGTTCATAACTTTATAGACTCTTGCGATTTATAATCTATTATGTTGTACTGAAAAATCCAATACTAGTTTTAAAAAATTTAAAGAAAAGTTATGCAAGATCTTATAAGTTGCCAAACTGTTGTTCTTAAACTGATTTATTATATAACTTGCGTTCATTAAAAATCGAACCTTCTGTTTACTTTTATATTCATATTTTAACCACTCGACTTTTGTCGATATTTTATCATGTAGCGTACAGTTACTGTAAAAATGAAACCGAATGAAGTAAAGTTAGCCTACTTTCGATATGTCTCAATCGACGGGAAAATAGTGTTTCCAGACAGCAATCGAAATTGGGTAATTGAATGTTGCGCATAATCGTTAATAGAGTGGAGTCTTGTATAGCCACCACCAGCTACCCATACAGTGAATTCGTGCAATAAGTGAGGTGTTTTCCAATAACTATTTTATGCTGATCCATTAATATTCAACAACTAAGAAACATTTGACAATATTGTTGCAACAGTTGATAGTAATAAAAATGCTAATGTTAATGATAGTTCAGGAAATTTAACCGAATAATTATTTAGTAATTAAATATGTATAGGCCTATGTAATATTATGCAGTAGTTTTTCGACAATTCAATCGAGTTGAGTCAACTGCGCCCTCGCGTGATTGAAAAGCAAACTGTCGTAGGGTTTGCGTTTGGACTGTTGGACTAGGGAGCTTCTCGGGGACATTTTTCTTCTCTCTATCCGTCCTCGTCCCCATCTTTTGCTGGCTTGGTTTTTTTTTTTTTATGTTGGCATTTTTGTCTTCGATGACTCCTTACAAATCTTTATTAATAGTTTAATACAGGGTCCATCGAAAGTAAAAACCAGAAGGCTAGCAATCTTTTAGATTATTTTATACCTTATGCAGCATAAATGTAATTAATAGTTCAGTTGGTTAAAGAGAGCAATTGCATTTGGCCCATTTCCAAATGCTGCTCTGCCAGTTTTTAATACAGCTTCGCAAGACTGATATTGAAAACAAACTTCAATGGTGCTGAAGGGATTCACTTTTTTTATAGATTGAGAAAACTAAAGACTAATGTCTTTAAAAAAAAAAGTGATACTAAAACATGAACTGAAATGGAAGGAAATATTAGGTTTGTGTGGTTGTGCAATTCCTTTTGCAAAAAAAATAAAGAGAATGTTTAGGGTGTGCATCTCTCAAACCAATCCTTGCGAGCATTAGGTTGCATCGATTCCTCAGTTCATGAGGATTTTTAGTCTCCTATTTGTGGCTTTCATCTTTGCAACATTAATCAATCTCAACTTAGTAAGTCACACAGGCACGCAATCAGACAAAACTGGTTCTTTATTAAATCATCGTCTACATTTCTAAAACCATTCCGTTGTTTAAAATGTTGGAATGTAGAATGCACCGTTTAAAAACCCTATACATACAAAAATACTTCTCAATGGCGTTTAGACAAACTTTATCATAATAGACTTGTTTATTGTAAACACTTACCTCTGAAACGGTTTTGTTTCACCGTTTTTTTAGTAAACCTTAATATAGACACAAACTAACTAAAACTAAATTAATCCAAAAACAAAAAACATGAAATCAACTTCACAAAAGCAAAGGAGCAAATATAAATCTAGATATGTGTTTAACATTGTGTCAACAAAAACAAAGTGTTTAAACAGAAAATATTTTTCACGCCTCAGTATGAGAGGGAACAAAAGAGGTGTGTCTTCAGTGGCAGTGATACCCTAAATCCTTAAGGATGCGAAGCGTGGAATGATTCTACCCTCGTGAAACAAAGGACTTAATTTTCAGATGTGCAGTTAAAATGGCTTCACAATTTTCATTGAGATGTAGTTCTGGGGGGAGAAAAAGGGAAATGCTTTTGATCAGAGTGTGTCAATTAAAGGTAATGCCCCCTCCCAAAGTAAACTGAGGCCTCAAGGCTAATACAGAGCATTCTTACATTCTACCCTACAAAATGTTCAGTTTCAGCTACAATCAAATGTACATAAAATATATTTGTTGTGGTAAAACATATTGCACGTATTTTAAGTTTTAATTTCTACAAGTGCAATTGTCCTTTTTCTTCAGTTTTCATATTTAAGTAATTGTATCCAACTAATAGCTCTGGTGGGCCACAAAATGTTTGGTGATCACACTCAACGGTTGGGAACCGCTGTTCTAGACTCTGGAAGGTTCCTGACATTTCCAATTCACATTCAAGAAAAAGACAGCCTCTTGCTTGCGTACAGCAGCTGAGATACGTTATAAACAGCCGGTCTCGTGAACAATCCCCCCACACCGTTCTTCTGCACTTGCATTTGCACTTACCGGTAGCGAATACAGAAGGATCCCCAGGAAGAGCAGCACAAGTACAAGGATGATGAGTCCAATGAAGAGCCATTTGAATCTTCGCCAGACAATGAACTTCATGGTCTTGCATGGATTCGTGAACCAAAAGAAGGATGTTTCTGGGCGGCTGTGGGAGGGCAAGAAGGGGTTAATGAGAGCCTAGTTGTCTCATGTGGGAGACCGCTTGTTCAGTGAAACGGAGGGGCGAAACGTGGGACTCGTACTTAGGAGGATTCAGCTTCGGGTTCATGTTGGGTTCATCACGTCCTTTCCCCGCAGGCTTCTCGTCGGCCTCCGTCTCCGGCACAATCTCCAGTGTCATTTCCACTTTCCCCTGAGGGTCACACAACCCAAACACAATCACGCCGACTCCGGGTTGAGTAGCACCTTTTAAAACGAACATTTAAAGCACAGCTATCATTGTCACTGCACACGCCAGAGGCATCTCAGTAGGCTTACACCCAGCACTTTCTTTCCATCCTTTTCGATCATGCATGGCCACCAGCCCCTGACAGACTTCTGAGCAAAGAGCGAGCTGGTGTTGAGCATTTTGGGAGGGTGGGAGTCCGACGTCTCCGGCAACATGCTCAGGTTGCACTTCTGAGATATCTTGGCAGGAGGGATTAGGTGATGCAGGTCCAATTCCACGGCACCTGTCGCAGAACATTCGTTCATTTTAGTTTTGAACCAATGGCTTAAAGTATTTTAAGCCGTCGGTAATGCAACAGTTCTCACCCAAGTAGTCGTCCAATGAGAATTTGTCATTGTCCCATATTTGGATGACCAACTTGGGTGGAATTCTGAACTCTGTTTTGTCAAGGCTCCAGAAATGTTCCTGTAGTTGAAAAACACATGTATACATTTAAAGGTCCTTTACTTCAAGTACTTTGTATGTTCATCAATTAAGCAGAGGTCTTGAAAGCCAAGGTACTGAGGTTCAGAATGACAGCATCCAGCTCTTAACATTAATAAGCACCGACTCACTTTTTTGGAAACGAGGCACAGTTGCTCTGCTGGCAGGTAGTCAAAGGCAAAGATAAATCTCCAATTGAAATTTCCATCCCCATCAAGTGACCTGTAGTGGACGTCAGTCTTCTGCTTGTCCTCCTCCATGCCTGGCATCCAGCTGGCAAAGAAGAGAAAGACTTGTATCTAATATTTAGCCGCTACGGTTCTTAATGCTAATCAGGAGCTGGGAGTTTGAGAATCAACAATGGAAGAGACCAGGACCAAACTCAGATCGCTAACAAAAAAAATCATGCCCTGTAGCTACATCGTCATTACCCTTTGACGTAGATATCACTCATGCGCTCCCCAGTGATGCTGGTCTCGTCCAATATGACATCGGTCGTGTTCCAAATGATAGCACGCAGGAAATGCCTGTTTAAAAAAATAAAATGTTATGACAGTTTTTATTGTACTTCGTCCAACAACATCTAAGACCGCAATTTTGACTGCTAAATGAATGCTCACTTTTTTGCTTTGCGTGGGGTGATGTCAAACGGAGGTCCAGCAACTCCAAGACTCTTAGGGAATATGTCAACCCACATCTGAATTTTACCCTGAACACAGGATTTTAAAAAAGCATTAAAAAAAACCACTAAACAAGCATTCCAGTAGCGGAAGGGAACCTGTGACTGACAGATCTGCGATGTGTTGGAGGAGAGCGACCCTTACTTGAGGAAGCGTGGGCTGGAAGGTGCTGAACAGAGTCCTCGTCTCCACGTGTTCAGGCACCAAGCCGTGCGTTCTGAGCACGTGCAGGGCAATCCTCTCGCTGGGCGGGCCCAAGTGCTGGTGGATCTCTTTGTTGGCTTCTGGAAATCAGTAAAAAATAAAATTAAAAAATTAATAATAATAATAATAATAATAATAATAATA
>JAOYSI010029794.1:0-31521 GCA_025775065.1 Hiodon alosoides
ATTGCCTAATTTCTCCCAATGGAAATTCCACTATACAATACATGAGTTAATAAACAAAAATAAAACAATAGAGAAAGTAAAAGGATTTTAATAACAAAATGAAAACAAAAGGGTAAAATGATGACAAAATCCTTAGTTATGAAGCAAACGTAAGTTTTTTTTGAAACTGACATTTCTCTGAACTCTGATAACTTTGCTTTCACAATCCAGTGTTTAATTGAATCAAAATGTCTTAAATAAAACAGAACCCAGTTCACATGTATTTACAAGAGAATAATTAATCACAAAAAAAGTTTTATGTGTACGAAGTGTGGGTTGATTGATCTTCAGATAGAAAATATGGTACCATGACATCTGAATAAATGAGAAACATGTGAAAAACGTACGGTTCCACAGCACTGACAATCACGTTTATCCTTGCTCTGTCCAGATCATTTCAAGGAAAGTCTCGTGTGCGTCTTCCATTAAAAGTTACTTTGCTTTAAAGTTTGGCACAAAGCTGCCGTTAACCACGGTGCTCCTTTCGTTTACCTTACCGCAGACAAACCTCACTCGTTCCAAAAAAAAAACAAAACAAAACAAAAAAAATAAATGTAAGATTCCGGTTCGCCTCGGATAATGAACTGGAAACTTCCAGGTTTAACTTAAGAACTTTAATACGCCATCCCTCAAAAAGTGAGACATCCCAACTACACCCAAATGTCTATAATCCACAGGTTATCCAGACGGATCATTCATTAGCTGGTCATACATATAGTGTAGGCAATACATTATCTGCCTTGATGATG
Source organism: Hiodon alosoides (assembly GCA_025775065.1). NCBI lineage: Eukaryota > Metazoa > Chordata > Actinopteri > Hiodontiformes > Hiodontidae > Hiodon > Hiodon alosoides. Next base: position 789 of record JAOYSI010029794.1, read on the forward strand.
AAGATGAAAAATAAAAAATAAGGGGGGGGTGGAACCTCACACTGCAGGAGAGGAGTCCTTAATGTGTCCCGTTTGGGCCAAGAAAAATAAAATAAAAATCAAAGAAAACAAGTATGCCGCTGATCTTAAGAAAATCTTAAGTAAAGTTATTTAGGCTGGCACTGCAGAGTGAGGGTTAAACTAGGAGAAAAGGAAGTTTACATGTTTGTTCTAAATTAAATTTTGGCAAGGAATTATCCATGCTGTTAAATATAAAAAAGTTAATGACAACATATTAAATACATGAATATATATTTTTTTGAGATACTGCAGGTCAGATTGGCAAGTAAGTAGTTACAGAGCTGCACGATAAACAAATCATTTCACGGTATTTCAACTTAACTCTAATACAGGTGGCTACCGCTCTCCTCAGACACACTAATGTCGCAACCCAGAACACAAGTAGGTTACAGTCTGTGATACAAAATACTGATGTTCTGAATAGCCCATGAAATCAGAGCGAAAAAGCAAAACAAAGCCAAAGAATTACAACAGAGTGAGAAGCCAGAAACTACTGAGAGGTAGTCAATTTAATCCGTTAGACCCCCCCCCCCCCCAACCGCCATCCAATGCATTAACAATCAAGGCAAAGAGAGCAGCTAAATACCGAGCAGCATTACCCCCGTCTCCCCTCAACAACGCTCCACACCGCTTTGATTTTCAAATCCGTTTAAGATGTTGGCAAGGCTCCATCTTCCCAATTCAGCACCATAAAAAACAATAGAAACAGCAAGAGCAAGTGAAAGAGACAGATCCCAACCCCCCTCCTCCTCCTCCTCCTCCTCTAGGGTCACAAGGTGCTTAAACATACCCCAGGTATTAGTTCCGTTCACAGGTCACCGTTTGGTAGGAATGGGTGAATCACGAGCAGCTAATGGAGATTCATCTCCTCTGGCCTACGAGGAGAGCCAGCGAAGGGCGGAGCAGCCCGACACCGCCAGCCCGCCCATTCTGTCCCTGCTGATCTCCGCCTCCTCCCCCGCCCTCATAGCACCAGAGAAGTGATGCCGCATTTGTCACACCGCTCCTCTGACTGCAGCACCAGGAGCTCACAAGCGGCCGCCCGCACGTACAAGACCGGCTGCCGGTCGGGCTGGGGCAGGGGGGTGGGGTAGCCCTGGCAGACGGTGTAGCTCTCCAGGTCCAGGAGCAGCGCCACCACCTGAGCGACGGAGGACAGGCGGGGAGGGTGGGCCTCGTACAGCGGGTGGGTGAGGAGCAGTGGCTGGTCCTGAACACTGATCTGGTAGTAGAAGCCGGGCTCGATCTGCACCACGGTGTCGGCCATGGTGGAGAGCTTGGAGCACTGCAGCAGCTGCAGACGCGGCCCGTTCAGCATCAGCCCCACCCAATGCGCGGGCAGCACCGTGCGTCGCAGGGACTCCAGGAGCTTCAGCAGCTCCAGGTCCACGCCGCTGTTGGCCTGGGCACTGTCGGCCAAACTGAAGATCTGCGTTATCTGCGGTAAACACAGGACGAATGTCGGTCAATAACGGAGGGACTTCTCCCGATATAAACAGGGCTGTGACCAGGCAGTCTGGCTGCTCACCACGGGTGTGGCCTCCTGCTCATCCGGCTCTCCAGTAGCCACTTCCACAATCTCCACCTCATCGTCCAAGCCCAGCACCGCGCCTTCCTTCCCATCTTTCGGGATGAGTGCAGGCAATCCAGGCCTGTTATAAAGAAACTCTGGCTCCTAGGAATTAAAGGAAAATAGATGTTTCTAGATTTTAGATTTTCACTGTTGACCGGTATAACAAAGTTGGACTTTAAAAAAGCTCCTGTCCACGACTGAACTGAACACGCCCAGACAAACAGTACTTGTACAGAAAGGGAACGTGAACCAGACTGCTTATGAAGATGGAATTAGTGATGGAAGGAAAGCAGAGGTCTCTATACGCACTGGGGGTGGTGTGCCCTGGCCAGGTTCAGGAACTCCTGCGGAAAATTCTGTCATTTTCACCTCCTCCAACGTGCCGTTGTTTGCCTTGAAGCAGCCCTGAGGAGGTGAAAGAGCGAGTCAAGAGATTAAAGAGAGGCAACATCTGTTCCTAAAGACAAGCTCGCCAATCCCTGCCAACATGATAAACATAGGTGGAGAAATGATAGGCGATTCCATACGGTTCCCATTAATTTTATGTTTACAGACACAGTGATGGAACTTGTTGATGCAGCAACATTTTCTTTTTTTTGAACAGCGAGAAAGTTGAGAATCCGTTGGTACGGGAGTCTGAAGTGAAAGGACAACTTTGGTCTCTTTTCTGTCTGAGGCATACTGTCCTTACCTGGATAGCCAGTGGGTAATTGCTGATGTACAGCTCTTCTGGGTTCAACTTGCTATTGCTGGGGTCAAAGTTCATGATGGAGACCACCTATTATGACAGGAACATGGGTAAACACAGCTATGCAATCAGCGTTTACTCAAACCTCAGCGGATTTATCCTCCTGTTCTTTTGCGAAGACAGACTCTGCCTGTGCATATTTCACCTCCGACATCCGAGCAGCGCAGTCTTCCTCCGCTTCATACTGGTCCCCCTCGTTCTCGTCATCTCTGCCCAGGCCGTAGACAGCGGGCCTTCCTGCAGTTACTAAATCCTCATCATCCTCATCGTCTTCCTCGTCCTCCTCGTCGTCCTCATTTGTGAAATCCCAGTCCTCCCAGGAAGCTCTGGATTTCCGCTCCGCACTGCGCGAACTCCGCCTGCCCCGTCCCACCCAACCTACGTGGCTCATGTTCTTGGACTGACCCAGCTGGAAGGGAAGCAGGTGTCTCTGTGGAACACACAAGAGGAAGTGTCGTTAGGCGCAGAGCCCAGATCTAAGAAGTAAAGCACGGCGAAAAGCGGCTGATGATTTAGCAAAGAATAAACTGACCGCGAGCCAATCACGTCAACCCGTGAAAAGCGTATCCAATCAAGCTCGTTTCTGGCTACAGAAGAGAGTTTAGATGAACACTTACAATCTGGTAACTGCGCTAGCTTGACCATCACGTTATGTAGAAAAGGCAACTTATCTGTCAATTGTCCATTTCTGTTAGAAAACCAGCTCCGCAGTAATTGCAAACAGGGTGCATGCATTCACTGAGCGCGCTCACCATGGCTTGGCTCTGGCACTGCCGAAGACGGCACTTCTGCCTCTTCTTGTTGCGGCCACCAAACTTGGGCTTGTCCATGCAGAAGTCGCACCGGCCGCAGTCGGTGGTGCGGAGGCAGGCGTCACACTTCCAGCAGGCCCGGCGGTTTCGCTTCTTAGTCCCGCCCTGAGCCATGGCAGCGAGGCCCACGGGGGATGAGAGAGACGGAGTTGGGATAGGAGGAAGCGGTGTGAGGGAACGGGGATAGGGAGGACGAGGAGAAAAGAACCAGTAGCCGCTTCAAAAATAACTGTCTCAAGCGAAGGAGGTAGTCAAATTTACTGAGGAAACCTGCTTACATATTTTGTTAGCATGTATTAGGCACTCTCAAAGTTTGGTCACCTAATCAATAGAAATCATGTTTTATTTGCACTGTTCCTTCCAGGTGAATCAATTGAAAATATTGAATTTTTTTAGTAACCTGAATAGCCCCAATTAGAATAGCGCAGGATTCTCATCTTTGGAATTCTATCTGGACTTAGAATATGTGCAATCATCATCCATGAATTTTCAATAACCGTTAGCACGCCTAAAAACTGCAGACCTAAATGACCGTCTCGAAAGAATCAGAGAAACATGTAGGTTGCACTATTTTCGTGCCCTTCCAATACGAACTCTGAGCACGCCAAAGATAAAAATACAGTCCTGCACCGAAGAACACCAAAAGCAGCAGCAGCAGCACTGTCCTTCCATTGGACTCACCTCCATGTCGTCGTTGTCATAGTACAAGGAGTAATCGTCAGGGTCGGCGTACTGAGGAATGGAGTATTGCTGCAAAAACAAAAAGGAACGCTATCCACAATGTGCACAAAAATTACCTTCCTTGGGTGTTAGCTGACTCACACAAATCACAACATGTCAACATGACAAGATAAGAGGTTTAGCACAATGGCTAATGGCAAAACTGACTTGAAAAAGTCTGCTTCCTTAGGAAACGGGGGGGGGGGGTGGGCGTTAAGCTTAGAACACTCACCTTCTGTTTTGCCTCATAGTTCCGACGTCGCATCTTGGGCGATCTCTAAGGAGACAAGGGCGAGTGACAAAAAGGTGATAGATGCACAAGTCATGAAAGGGAAACAGTTCCAGGTTTCAGATGAATACTAATACAGGAACAATAATGTGTGGAATGGGAGAATTATGTGACAGCACTGAATAACAATTTAGACTCTAATTTGGCCCAATTGCATATTTAAGACAGAAAGAAAACAAAAACTGATTCATAAAGGCGCAGAGCACATGAGCACGAACAGCCATAGGGGTTCATTTCAGGTTCCCTAACTATCTTTCTGTCTACTGTCCGACAGGGCCAAATACGACCTTTTTTTAACTGTCGTTTCTGTATAAATACAACCTGTATGTTCAAAATACGAATGCAATCCGACTCTGGAACTTTCCAACTCACCGACATTTTCTGTTTTCTCACAATCTGTGATGCTTTCTTTGCCTTTTTCTAAAAGAGAAACATTTTAATTCATCTTTAGTTTTTGCTCAATGCCTAACAACAAAAAATAATTTTTCTCGTCTGAAACCAAAGAAGAAAAAAGATAACTACGCATTTTTAAAATATGGATGATGATATGTAGGAAAACCACTGGAGAAGGTGGATCCATTGATTTGGCTACGAGCATTATTAACAGCAGCGGGGGGCGGGGGGCATAAAGCGCCAAAGGCAGCTGAGAAGATCGTCCTATCAGGCACCAATAGTGAGCGTTGGTGGCGTGGAGCCCAGTGGCCTGCTCCGGTAAGCAGAGAGGCTGACTCCACGTGCTACAAGGGACATCCAAGCAGCCTCCAGTGAACGACAAGAAAGCCGTCAGCTTACACCAGGGCAACAATGGACACAAGTGCAACGGGTAGGAGGGTCCCACTTCAGCCTCAGTTAAATTACTTTGTGATGAGCCAAAACTCATTGAAATCACAACATTCAAAACTATATCCTAAGAAAAAAATGCACAAGGGCCTTAAATTTTGAAAACAGGCCTACAGGCAATGACAATAACAAATGGCAGATTACCACTAAGCAGCATCATTAAGGCACCAGCCAATTTCTACCTGGGAGTCAGCCTTAAATGCAGGATTGTAAACCCGGCGCCTTCAATGCAAGACCTCCATTGGGCTTAATGTGCGTTTTATTAGTCTGTTTGTACATATAAAGTCCCACTTACGTAACTTTGAGCAGCTTTATCAAACCCATGCTAACGTGGATGAGTAATGCCACTGTACTGCACTCCTTTCATTGCATCTCAAGCCCGTTTATGGAACTACAAGCAGCCCTGCACGTAAAACGGCACCAGAGGAACGGGCAACGTGTGTGGTTCTCACCCGGTGGTTCATGCTCCCGTCCTCCTTCGACTCCAGTGCTCTCCCAAGAACCCACTGCCCTTGGCCGACCTCGAGAGAGAGCGCGCCAGCACAACACGTTAACCTTTTCACTTCCTCAGCCTCCATCCCATGCGTCCGTTCAGTGAACAAGCGCTGGGCTGGCTAGAAGGTTAAAATGCAATCATTCAGGGAAAAGTGGCCAACCCTGGCCCTGGAGAGATACAGCATATGCAGGTTGTTGTTCCAACTCGCCTCTTAACTGTTCCATTAAAATCGTTATCTGAATTTGAAACTCTCTGGCCTTGTGTTTCTAGATGTAAATCAGACACTAATTGGGAGTTGGCCTGAAAACCTGCAGACGCTGCTTTTGAAGTCCAGGGCTGGCCACCCCTGGCAGAGAATGAAGTGACAATTTGTGCAGTTACAGGGATACGGGTTGCAAACATGCAGGGGAGTGTGGCGATTCTGCGTGCACTTCAGAAAACAAGAGGAAAGGCGCTTGACATAACAGATCACATAAATTCACCAGCTGTGTTTATAAAGCCAAATTGTTTTCTAAATTCTGTACAGCTTGTGGTGAGTGTACAGTCAGCTTTCAGAAACACACATTCAAACGATTGTAAACCAGTAAAAGTTCAAGTTAATTCCCTTCAATGAACTGTACACTATAATAAATGCCTGTGCTGCAGTTGGATGAGGGCTCTACAATTGAGACCAGTGTATAAAACAATCTGAACCGCCTGCAGCAAACAGCCTGCTCCCAGGCAGAGCAAAGACTAACTCAAGACAGGGCTGGCTTCCTCACAAGTGTCAACATCCAAAGGAATAGATTTCAAGAGAGTCCGTATTGCCCAAAAGGACATGTTTGTCTTGTTTACTGAAATATGCTAATTAAGCAGCACCAACACTCACAGGCTTTGAAAGGACACATCCACTTCAAGACTACACAAGACCACAAAAAACTGCACACAATCGCTTTTAGTCTAAACTCACAAGAGGCTTTATTAAAGGAGAAAAAAGACTTTTCTTCCAGGAGGTCCTCAAAGGTCACAGTAAGTTTGGCATCTTTCTTCAGAAATGTTAACTAAAAAAGTTTATTAAACTGCAAAACTGGTTCCAAACCAGCTCATGCCATTAGCAAATTGCGACCAGGAGAGCACAGCGGAAACACACTATTGGCTGAGTCCAGGTTTGGGTGGGCAAATTGCCCGCCTTCTCTCGGCTCGTCACCAACAAGCATCTTCTACCGGCTTCCTGAGCGCCTGCAGACAGGCAGTACCATTGAAAGGGCCTCTCCTCCAATCGGTGCTCAACCTCTCCCATAGGCTGTGTAGCCTGCAGCATGGAAAAGAAAGGTGACTGGGATTGAACAAGCCTAGTCGTACCCCCCGTTAATTATGAGTGCTGAGCTAGGAATGCTAAATACAGTAAATCATCAATCACTGTATGGATTATTGAGAAACTTTGCACTGTCCCAGGACACCCCCTGATTGCACATACTGACTTGGCAGTTTTGTTTTCTCCAACAACTTGCTTGATCATGCAGAAAATGGCTGAGTTATGACCAAGGCAGAACTACGTTGAATTTATGTTGCGAATATCCTAATACACCATAAATTATAAAACTAGCGCAACTTATCTGTTGTATTGTCTATTGCCAATGCTTAAGTTTATGGCAGCCGCCTAGTCTGACAGAGGGAGTCTCATCCACATGCTAGTCTAGAGAGAACTTATACCAGTCAAAGCAGTCGTTTGTCTGCTATGGGTCACAGCAGCAAGGTCAGGCCCTGCAGAGACCTCTGTCCCGGTGACTGACAGAGAAGGCAAAGATAAAATATGACCTCAGCACGATGCCTCTGCTGAAGGCCATTCAACAAGAGGACAGGCCTCCGCTTGGGCCACGTTCCAGGGCGCATCAGTTGCCAACATCTGCAACGCAGCCCTGGATTCAGAACCAGAGTGCCAGGGCGGTGGCTGGAGCAGAGCCCCCTACAGCCACCTGACTGCGAAGTGAGATGTCTGAGCATGTATGTAATGTGGTGGGTTCTTAGAGAAATAACCCATTACTGACAGTTAATTCAATTTTCCATTCATTATTTGATGATAACGCTGTTTTTTCAATGTCCAGTGACTTTGACCGTTTGCTTGCACAATATCAGATTATAACAGGGGTAGCCAACAGTGTGGTCTTACAGCGAGACAAATAATCTGATCATTTTATTGGACACACTATTAGACAGGCAGATCAGCACTAAATATTTATACATTCTCAACGCACCCATTCCACTATTCCACTGGCTGTCACTCACTGGCTGAAGGCCAGCATGATAGTCAGCGAAGATTTGAGTGGCCTGACACTTTCACGCTTCCACTCCGCAAAGCTGTGTTAGAGGGAACATTGATCCCAAAATGTTCAGTGGTGCCACCATTGGCTAACATTAACTTTATATATCCTAATCCCCATGATGTACAGGGTAGGAAAAAAAAAAACTTGAGGTAATAAAGGAAAAATAATAAAAACACATTTTCTTTCTTTGTGGAAAATGGATAGTTCCTGGAAACCAACCAGCAAATTCATTATGCAGTGAAAGAGTTAAGCAACATAAATTAGGATTGAGGAGTTTCTAGCCAAAAGTTAACATTAGTTATAAATTCCTTCTATTGTTACAGCCATGACAATGCAAAACAATTAACATCACATCAAATTAAGCACATATTAATCTGGAGAAGCCCTCAAACCAGCTGACTTAGAATAATTGGTCCATTATCATAAAATACCTCCTAATTGCCTCAGCCCTCATTGCTACATTTCATTAATTTATATTTTGAAAGGACACTATATCACTGAAACATACCGCTGTTCACCAGGTAGTGTAGCTGAAACAATGTATAATGTCTGCGGCAAAGTACAACACCGGTGGAGTTTACACGCAGTGTTACTGACAGTGTAACGTCAAAGTAAAATTGCTGATGGGTGGTTTCATTGTTAACATCATGCAAAGTGAAAAATCACACTCTCTATAATCCTCCACCAGTTCACAGAGATGTCAATGATATGCAGTGCCTGGGCTGGACTGCTTCAGTTTATATACCCGAGTTATTTGTCAAATTGTACATTTAATATAATGAGAAGGGAGGCAATTAGTAGAAATAACATTCACCTCTAACAGTCTGCTCAGAGTAATGTAAAATACAAGGCACAAATCATAATCGTGCATCCATTTTAACAAGACGTCACACAGAAACCATGGATTTCGCGATGCAAGTTTCTCAAGTGTTGACCTCTGCATGTAATGCACACTTTCTGGCACTTCTACGTAGGTAACATGCAAAACCTTTCACAGTCATTTTTTCACCTCGAGTTAATAGCTGCTGAGAGGGATAAAGCAATTCAGTCTTTGACTTGAGAAAATTGTCTCAAGTGAGGTTAAAATGTGCATGTAAACTCCCCTGTGACAGCTTTGCCTCCTGTGAGATATTCATGTGGATCAGGACCTTGTCGGCATTGCACAGGCCTGCGCAGAACTTGACCTACATTGCAGCCAAATTTCTGCAGCCTTAACACCAGGAAATTCAAGAGAGGAACGTATAGTTGCCTGCTAAAATTGCCTGCAGAATTTTTTTCCAGTGAGGACAATACACTTCTCAAATGGTGATTTAGGTGCAAGATTTAAATGTATATTATAGGTTTTTACCATACACGTCATTAGAATTTCTCTGAAACACGACATTTTGTCCAATACGGAAATTAGACCAGTGACATTGGATAATTAGAACAGCCTTCATCCCCTGTTGGCTAACACAGAGAAAAAACTACCTGAACAACCAAGACCAGCAGTATTGTAGGACTATGCAGTGGCTAGATTTTCTCTCATACAAACATGCAGTTTCCTCTTCTTTAGAAGAACTTTGGTTCAGTGCCACACAGTATATCGGCACGTTGATCAGTACGGGCGGGTGCAGACAAGGCACCCGGTTCACTGGAGAACTTGTCTATACACCTTCATAGTCCACTCAGCCACATTTTCAAATACATTAAGTTCTAATAAGTATTTAACAAAAAAAATAAAATAATTTAAAATCAGAACCATGTCATCAACATTTTTTTCTTGTGAACTTTTCTTGTGACTGAAAGTACGATCCAAAGGCAGGGCTCAGATAAAAACTCCTATGACAGCAACTTCTAGGAATATTGTCCCGTGTTTTTAATTTCTTGCTCTCACCAAGTAGGATGTCTATCCACCCCTGGTAATCCATTATTTATCCTCACACCAAATAGAACATAACTTAGATAAAACGCTCCCCTTCATTTGAAGAATTCTGGATTCTGATGAGACCCATTCAATTTGGAATTTAGAATTCCCCTCGTACCTAACCTCAGTCGTGAGGTTGTATTTACTGCACTCTCAGTTGTTCATGCAGCCAAAAGAACATCTTTAACTGTGCTTTAAGCAGCAGTAAACTGCAGAGGATCCCCTCGTCAGAATGATACAAGCAGCACCAGCCACACCCGTATCAGGATTCTCAGTTTTATCCCATGTGTGGATACCGTGTGCAGCACAGGCAAGGCAAACCAAAACTGAGCACCGTCCACCACACACGTGCAGCCAGACCTAGCCAAAGCAAAGGGCTCTGCCATGCAGCCAACTCTGCCTTACCTTTCTGAAGACGATGTTTCGGGTTTTGATGGGCTTTTCCTCAGCTAAACCAGCACAACAAAACAAGCAAAAACATTAACTCGACAGACATGTTAACACGGATAACAACCTCTTTTTCCTTTTTAGGGTGGACAAGATTGTTTAGTTGTTCATTTTCAAACTACAAAAAAAGGAACATTTAACATTTTAAGTGATGAACATATTGTGTTACTAATTTTTACATTTTTACGAAATCCATTACAAATCATTTAAACAAGATTCATTAATTCACGTTTCAAGTCACTACATTTAACTAATCATTACAAAACATTTAAATGAATAGTCCAACGATAACTAGCTGTTTTATACTGGTTAAAAATCATGAAGCGATAATATGAAAACAGGCAAAGAGCGTTCACCCCATATATTCGTGATTAATTAAAAATACCTGACATTTATTAGGTATTCTGGCATAATTGCAATACTAAATATACAAACTATGTAAGTTATTGAACACACCATCAACAAGAATTTAATGACCAAATTTCACTTTAATGAAACGTGTTCTGAGCAGTGAGAGGAATGCTTCCAAGTGATCTGATAAATCCAATGTGGACAAAAAAATACATTATTGCATTACAATAATGCTGAAATTATTACTGAATTTTATTTTCAGAAATTAATGTTGGTACTTTCATCAGAGGTAACCTGCATTTAAATTGTGGAAATAATATAAGGCAAAAGGCATTTCTATTGTATAAAAATATATATATTTTTTTTACATTTAATTCAAGCAAATAGGCTTATAATGTTCATAAAAATTAGGGAAGGGAGATTCAAACTTGTAATGTATACTGAGATACAATGATTAGCTCCAATTTAAAACTAGGTCACTACATGGCGACAGTCCTGATCCAGCTCTGTGCCAAGAGCTAGTGGCAATGGGTACTATCTTTTGGGTTTTTAATTTGTCTCACCTAGGGGGATTCAATGCACAACCTAATGGTGTCTGGAAAGACTCCAACCACAAAGGAACTGATCCAGTTTTATGATTAAAAAGTTCCAAGCGTATTTGAGTGAGATGAACTGTACTCTACAGGTCTCCTCACTAGGTGTCTTTTTAAACTGCTAAGTGAAGTATTAACTATACCAAAGCCTAAAGCAGATTGGGTTCTGGTAATCACAAACTATGTTATTACTAACAATGGCTTTTACATACATCTGCATTTGGGACAGAATGCCGTGTCACTCGGTCTCCCATATTCCATGTCTGAGTAGGGGCTCCCACAGTTTAAACAGTTACTGAAACGATAGAAATGTTTCACAAAATAAAACATTAAACAAAGAACGCCGCATTTTACATCACGCAGTTTAAATAACGCAGAGAAACAAAGCTTGTATGTCGCAGCAGTGATTTGGCTCCATTACTTTTGTTACTTACTTCACGCGAGACTCTGGTGGTGTGTAGGCCATGGTTCGGGCCACTCCATTGACAGACATGGGTCTCGGGGAGCGTTTGGTAACTGCGCCAGGCGACTGGAAGACTGGGGAGGAGTTAAGAGAAGTTTTGATGTAGTCCCTCTCGGGGGAAGAGTTGGGACTCAGCGGGGCCAATGAAGGGTCGAGCCAGGGCGGAGAGAGGTGGGGGAAATGGTGCTCCTGGCCTGGGGAGACAGCAGCGTTGACAGTCTGAGGGGAAAAGTCTCTGAGCCGGAGGGAGGGGCTACAGCTGGTTTGCTGGTGCGGCGAGCCAGGTCGAAGAGGAGAAACCCCCACTGGATGAGGAGGGGTGGGTGTGGTGGTGTAGGGAGTGCGTGAGAGGGCTAGGACTCGGGGTGGCATACCCCTCTTTGGGGTGACGATGACCCTGGGAGGAGTGTTCTTTTGTGAGGCAACAATGACGGCGGGGGACACAGGTTCCAGTCTCGGAGCGGAGGTGGGTGGGTCATGGTGGGTGCTGGGGATTGCATCAGTAGCATATGAGCAGTCTGGTGTGCGTTCAGGACAAAAGGATGGCTCTGAAGCAAGGCTGTCCTCTGTGGTGGAAACGCCTCCTTTCCAACTCTACGGGGACAAATGGAAGTCAATTAAGGCAGGGCAGGTAGATTTCATGACGCAGGAAGAATACAGAACGGCTTTCAATTGTGTAGTGTTTATAGAGCCCACACCATCATGTAACAAAATATTCATCCTCCAGCCTAGGTGCTTAACAAACAATTATAAAAAATGCAAACACGTCAGGACTGCTTTCTTGTCCACTTTCCAACAAGCAGGGCTTTTCTCAGCATGTGACCAATAAATGTCTCCTACCAGCTTCTTGGGCACCTGAGGGCTTGCAGTACTGTCGAGAGGGAGTATTCTCTTCTCCAATCGCCGCTGAACCTCTCGTGCGGTCTGTGTGACCTGCGGAGTGTAAAAGAGACAGGTGGCTCGAAGGCGGCAAGGATTGGAGGAGTCTGGTCATATTTGTCACCCTCCCTCAATGCGGTGGTGCGAGACGTAGAGACGAGTAGAGATTTAGTATGCATTAAATTTCCAATTTCAAATTGGAAGAGAAAATTACAAGAAATAATTGGCAATTCCAAATTTTAAATAAAACTAATAAATGAATAAATAGACAAATAAATGGCTGGGGCATGACTTGGATTTCTAGCCTTGAGTAATTTTGTGAGCATTACTTACAAAAGCCTATGGAAGGGTTTCTTCCGCACTCGTTTACCTTTTTCATCTTCCGTAAAGCGCCGTCAGACAAGAACATCCCAGACTTGAAGTCAAACATGGAGATGTCGATAGTTCCTGCCACGTGTTTGGCCATCTCAATCTTACTTCTCAAACGATCCCCATTGGGACTACAATTGAAAATCAAAGAAGAATAAGATATAAATCTTAGATATCAATAAAAAGCCCTCCATACCTTCAATCTAACTACTGTAGTAAGTGATTCAGACAGCGGCAATTTTCATTGAAAGATGTCACCGAATAGTATTGTCAAAATATCAAGGATATCAATAAAATCAGTACCAATGTTCAGGTAGCTTTATAACCTACACCCAGTTCTGCCATGGTTAAGTTGACTGACGGTTAAAGGGTAGTTAACTAGCGTGTGAAAGTTAAAACGTGTGTTGTGAATAAAGTTTAGAACAATGGACGTATTCTATGCATTTTAATATTTTAACAACACAAAAAAAGCAGGAAATGTACACAGGAGGGAACCTTTTTTATTTTTCAATTAATGAAGGTTTCATGCCATACGGCCATCTCCCATCAGTATAAAAAAGGGTGTCATCTTGGTAATCACTTGGTTTCAGTAAAATTCAAAATAAACATTTTGGCGACTTTTGAACTAGTGATTTTTTGCGGTTTTCCTGACGAATTCTGCCGAGTTTGATTTAAAAACAGTATAGGTGCTCCTTTTCCCCCTATACGCGTTGTGGGTGTGTACTGTGTACCTCATGTAGTACGTGTCCATCTTGCCTACAGAGGAACCGGATCGACGAAAGACTTCTTTGCGTTTCCAGCCTTCTCCCAGTATAGGCCAGTCAAACCAGTTTTCATCCGCCTCCACTGCTCGACGTCTGCGTCGCGGGAGAGACCTGACACACACCAGTACAGCATATTCAACTCATTGCATCTGCTTTACTAGTTCTTGCTTGCTATACAAGGTCTCAGGTCAATGGAGACTTTAAAACAAACCACCCACGGGCAAAGGAAAACCCGCAAATGACTACAGCAGATTATAAAACAACAGAACATAAACCATTGCCAGCACCGTGTCAGAAACAATAGAAATTATTTAATGAAATTAAACAGCTCCACAAACATTCATTTTAATTGTTATTAATCCCACCAACGCACACTACATTGAATGTACACATCAAACAACTAGAGGGGAACTAACATAACATATTAGTATAAAAAGTAGCTTATTGTATACAACATCGTATGGAGTCTAAATGCATAGAATATGCCAATTGCTATGTTTTTTCCCCCCAGCATAATAGCAAAGAACTACAAATAGCTACTACTGTCATAATGAATCAATTAGCCAATTATGTGAATTATTTGATGTGTAGATTTTATGTGATGCATTTGAGTACGAAAAAGGCACAAAGGGTGCATTTAATGTCAAGCCTGTAAGAAGAGAGTCAGAATGGCTGACTAAAACATGCACCCTGATTTTTTTTGGCCCAGAAGGAAAATAAAACAAAGACCTGGCAACCACTTTTTTGTATGCTAAGCTGTCCGAGAAAGAAAATCCGTTGAGAGAATTCACAGGGGCAAAACACAACCAGAACAATTACGTACAGACGGTCACTGGCACCCATCTTCGTCACAGTCCTTTCACTCTTCCCAGCCATGACCGCCCGTTCAGGCTGGCTTCTTCCATTGATGGGCCTCCTCGTGGTTGGCGGGTCCATCGCCCAGTCTTGGTTCTCCTCCTCATCCTCCTCCAGGGGCTCAAGCCAGTCTCTTGGAGGCTGATCAGGCATACCCAGGGCAATGGATGCCCAGCCCGCTGGCGTCCCTCTATCCTCTTTGGGGTTGAGGCTTCCGACCTCCAGAAACTCCATACCGACTGAGGGCACCTGACTTTCAGGCAGCACCGGGTCCTCGGGTTTCTCCACCGTCTCGGAACCCTGCTCCCCTCTTTCTTGGGCCACCCCTTCTCCTCCCGTTGCTGCGACGCAGCGCACTTGGCCATCCTTTGGGTCTCCTCCTCCCATGCCCTCCTTCGTATGCCCACTCTCTAGGACAGGCTGAACGGGCAGTCCTTTGTTCATTTCCCACCTGCTTCCGCTGTTGAGGCCAGTGCGGCCTTAAGCTCACTCATATATCCTGTGGGACCCAAGGCTCTTCTTTTCACTGTTCCAGCTCCCTGTCTCTGTCTGGTAATTCACCTGCAACTCAGACACCCCACCGCTGCCTTTACAATTCTTCCTGTCCACTCAAAATGACAGGACTCTTCATCGGATTGAAATGTAACTAAACTTTACATTCGTTAGGTCGGTTAAGTTGTCGGAGGAAATTTTACGTCCCTACTTTCCATTTCTTTCTCCAAATCTTGCAAGGACAAAAAATGCCCAACCTGATGAGAAAATTTTACCATTAACAGCTGGACATAGAAATTCTATATTTTTCGCATCAATCTCCAGTATTTAATTAATCTGATACTATACAGGCCACCTGCAAAAACATGAATTAATGCAATATCATACCTTTAATAAAGGTTAACATAAGCAAAAAGGCAGCAAAGATTAGAAAACATTACCTTCCAAAAGCATTTACTCTGCAGACTAATGATCCCATTAATAATTACAAATAGTGAATTAAATTAAATTAAATTTTGATTTAAAAATGAATGGTGAAATTGAATATTAAAATGTAAAAATTGTAAATTAAAGTTGAACATCAATACAATTGGCAAAATAAACAAATTAGAATGTTAAGTATTCAGACCCAGAAGTCAATACCATTGGAGAAACATATAGCAACATTACTAGCTATGCACAGCAATTGGTGTAACTAAAGTGTGGTCAGCGGACCACTGGCAAAGTGGATTGTCAGATAAAATGGGTTTATAAAAATATAAATGTATACTTCAGGCTAATTGTTTAAAGATAGTCATGTAAACTGTTACACAAAAATGTCATACTCAAGTAATTCAACAACCCTAGAAGTATGCTACATATTTTGAAACAATGTTAACAATTTGCTAGATAGTGACTGGAAAATTTTCCCACCACCAGAAAAAACTGAGCTCAAGCTTTCTGACAAAATTAATTAGATTCTTAATTTTTGTTCACCTCCCCATTTCAAATTTGCTATTTTGTTTATTGGGGACCTTTGGTGGACTGCAATCTTTAAGTCCATATGGGACTTTCACAATGCTATGCTGGATGAAGGATATTTACTATTGTCAAAAGAAAATATGAAGTTTCAACTTACAGGTTTTTCTCAAAGAATGCATAGCACCATCTATTTTCCTCCATTAATGACTAATTGCCCAGTCCCTGGTTATGAAAAGCACCATAGTAGGATCCTGATGCCACCAGCATGCTGATAATGAATGAAAGGAACACTGACAATGTGTGACCATTGACTCCCATGGACACAAAATCTTGTAAATCTTAAATTATCTACCGTCCTTAACCACCCTCATCTGAGTGTCAGGGCGCTATAATGCACATTCTAACCTTTAATTATGGAGCCAATTACTCAGTAATCAATCGCTCAGTAATCAGTAACTTACTTGAAGTGAAATTATTATAAGCATATGCAGCAACAAAATGCAGAGATCATTGTCTGAGCTAAACTTTGATAGGTAAGAAGAAGGTACACTTACTCATTCTAAAGCTACAGCTCCTTTCTCTACCCCAAGGCAGTGGGGTTACTTAATGTTGAACATTCTAGAAAAGAAAAGGAAAAATAAGTTAACAATCAAACTGGCCAATAGCAACAAAAATACAAGCCATGTAGTCCCGATAAATTCTTACTAGCTAATTTGACACAAGAAGTCTCCGTGATTTTAGACATCTTGGTATTCTTATGCAATTGGCTGAAGAAAATCCATTGAATTTGCCCTTTCGCAACAACTTTTACCAGTTTAACAACCAGTTTAACTGATTTCTATAACTATCGCTACATTAACATGTTTCTCAACACTATAATACCGCCAATGGAAATTAATTTCAAATGAATTATCCGATATGGTTCACAAACATTTTCCCCCTGCATATTCTCCAACATATCTTTAAGATATAAAAGCATTCTGAAACAAATTTTCCCTTCAACAGATCAGGGAATTCAAGGCGATAACATACTCAGTACAACTATATGACAAATATATTGAAATAACTATTGTTAGATATAGTAAACGTTACAATATACAATTGATTATCAATAAAGTTAAAAACATAAATAAAACAGCTTACATAATAAAAACAGAGGCAAGAAGCTAATCGTAAGAATTCAAAGTTCACTGCAATGTTAGAGACTGAAGCTACAAATCACAGCAGGGAATGATGGAATATATATTTAGCAGGGGGAAAAAATTCCAGGTTGCCACGGTGACAATATTGCAGTAAGCAGAGCAAGCCGAGGGACAGAGGGAGACCGAGAAAAACCACAGCTGAACCAACAGCTCAATGCAAGATCTGCAATGCAGCGGCACTGTGCCGGTCTTACGCCATTTTGAAAGATTACACCACAAGTACGTTAAGAAAAAAACAAAAACTCACTCAGAGTAAATATAATAATTACACGCACTGTCTGTCAGTGATATATAGAGACACAACACAAGTAGCTTTGTATTTACATTCAAAAGTAGTTTAGTACATACTTAGTCCTCCCTCTGTCTGCATAAAAACTGTAATAACCAAATGAATACATTCAACGTAACAGTGCCATTAATTCCTAACTTGATTATAATAAATTGCACGGTTTTATAAATGTGTAGGACAAAACTGATTTCATAAATCTTCAGCCGTATGTGTCAAATCAGTATCTTATGCATGTACCATGGTACCAAGTGAGCCTCATTTCCACAATGTATCTATACAGTAACGTTTTTTTTTAAGTTGATACAAAGATCCATGATTTATTTAGCAGAAAGTGGGGTTCAGTCAATTTATGGGGTACAGCGGGTCACATAGTAGTCAAACAATTTTGACTAAAAGTTTGCAGGTCAAATCTTGGGCAAGCTACTCAATCTATATTGCTCCGGTAAATAATCTACAGAATAAACTGGATAATGAAAAATGTAAGTCATGTGATTCACTTTGACTAAAAATGATTTTAAGATGCAAATTTACAGACCAGTAGACAGTGTCCGTTATTTAACGTTCTTAAGACTTCATATACTGTTAACACATTATTAACTGACAAAAACACAATTAATCAGCTTTCATATCCAATCTTCCATTCTATATCTGAGACAGTTTCACAGCTCCATATGTTTTTAAATTTCAATAAAAACATGCAATCATTATCTAGCCATGACAAACCAGTCATGATAATAACGTGAGATTCTTGTCATTATGTCTTTTGCAAAAGCAATTTCCCTGCTTCTTGTGATTTTTGTGTACGTTAATAGTGGATATGAGGATAGTGACAAATCTCAATTTAATGAGGTAAACTGGGCAACTCTAAAGCTACATCTTCGTAATGTTTATATTGCTATCAAAACATCCCAGTCATAACACTAGTGAAATCTCTCTATATATATTTAACCCCTCCATAAATTCATACATTTATGCTGCCCATGGTGTATTAGAGAGTATGTTGGATGCATTGAATCTTCAACAGTAAATGAAAAATATATATACATAACAATGGTATAGATAATACGATTATGCTGACTGAATAGAGCCAATTTTCCCCATTTAGCGCATTGCTACTACCAAAACATCATGTGTAGTCATTATTTTACAATAAAAATAAAATTACACTGTACTTGCTAACAGAAAATGCGGGGAAAAAATTTGCTGACCTGCTAACATTAACTGTAAAGGAAGATGAAAGAAGCAACAAGAGTGCATTCTATTTTTAATGATCAGATCAGCGTTAAAATGGATTAGAAATTAGAATTAGAAATAGATAGTTGTACGAACACTGCGCTCTCTCAAGCATCAATTAGCAATAAATTAACCTCCAAGTAGTGACTTGGTTAAGGTAGCCAGAATTATCTAATGTAATTTAAGTACAGCTTGACTCCCACCCAAACAACTAAACAAACTAAAAGATTCTGATCATTAAAATAGAGGATTCAAAAATCAAATTCAGTAAGAAGAATCCCCCTCCCCTTCACTACCTCCAAACTAATGTGATGTGTCTATTAATTTTTTACCTTGTTTTTCTCTGAGATTACTCTTAATGTACATGAAAGTGTCGTTAAACACCACACAAGTACGCAACCAACGACATTCTAGACCTTGTTCGATTACATACAGCTGGCGGTGTAGTGGCTAAGGTTACAGACTTATAACCAAAAGGTACCACTGAGCAAAGTACTTAACCTGAATTGTTTAAGTAAAATATTTAGCTGTATAAGTAGAGGAATGTAGAAATTCTATGTCGCTTTAGATAGAAGCACCCGCTAAACCAGTGGTTCTCAAACTTTATCAGCAAGAGGCCCCCCTTGTGTTGGGTGCACCCCTTTGTGGGCCCCCCTCAAAGAAAATTCATGACACAAAACAATCTCAAACTTACAATTTTAATTAAAAACCAAAAACATTAAGTTATACAATGCTGGAACATCAATAGTTCAAAAGGTTGACAATCCCAATTAACAAACAAACAGGTAAAATCACCATCTGGCAGACCCCAGTTTGAGAACCCCTGTGCTAAACAACTCAATTGTAAACTGATACCTGATCAGCATCAACAATAGATAATATATTTTAAACAGAAGCATTAGTATTTTATTAAAATTAAAGACAGTAATTTTTCCCAAATTAGATGGAGGTTTCACAGTGCAAAACCAGATTGGGCTTAATCTACCAGATATGGTAGTCTAATCTACTAGCTAAAAAGGATGCAACAATTTTGTAGTCATAGTTAGAGAGAGTAATTGGGCACCAGTTATCCAACAGTAAAATTCAAATTTTAGGCAATAGAAAATTGAGACCTAAATCATATTTGAAGGTAATCCTTGACAGAGATAAGTTTAAATGATTTAAAGAAAAGGGGCCAGCTATAGGTGAGAACATTTTAATAATTAATTCAGTAAACCGTCAGCACCGGATGATTTACCAGACTAAAAACTCACCTAATACACACACACAAAGGAGGATTTACTAATTTACTGAAAAACATCTTTAACTTCAAACGATTATTTCTTCTTTCTTGCTTATTAGCCTATGTTTCCAAGATCTGCTCATCAGAAATTGACAACTACAGACTAGAAACAGCGGATCATCGTGATAAACGTCCTTTTCATTTGCAAAAACTAACGTGGACCAGATTTAGAGTTATGCTTGTTTTCCATAGTAACACTTTCGTATGGGGTATGGAATATTAGGATATAATGCTTAAGTAGATTTAAAAAAAAAAAAAAAAAAAAACTTACCAACTGCTTGGATATGTACATAACACCAGAAACTACACACATCATCAACTTTGAAGCTAAACAAAGCGCTAGGTTAAAAGCAATAACTTAACTGGAGAAGTTAATTTTATTGTCTTTTTGTAAAATTGATTAAGGTCATCGATAGCAAGATACATTTTTACTTATGTAAACGTTGGTTATGTTATGCAACTGGCTAGCTAAAATTTTCAACTACGTTCTGATGAATATAACGTAGTTAACAAATTAATCTTTTACATTTCCTCCTGTTCCGTTTTTAAATTGTTTTAAAACATTAGCTTAGTATTTCTATCACTGACAATGCATTAAAAAACGGACAATGGCATAAAATAATCTTTGTTCAAACAAATTTGGCTCAGATTGACCCGTCATGGTAGTGGGTAGCCAAAAAGAGCATTCTGCCAAAATAGCTCTAAACACAGGTTTTGCTTAACCTCAATTTACCCATTTGATAAGTTACCGAGTAGTAGTCTTATTAGTAAATAAAAATGCTTGTTGAGCTAGCTATCAACATTCTTTTTCGTGAAAGTGTACTCAACTGAAAAATGCATTTTAGCCAATACACATTCCTAGTTTTTAAAATTACAAATGCTTCTTGATTTTTATTCAGAACATCAACGCAGACAATGTGCTTTGACTATTCACATGAGAAAACATAATTTATCAATTTTATTCATCAATTCATAAAAAGGAACTTGCTTGTTTGCAATCACTCAATTTATTATCTACTTATATAAAATAAAGAATTTTTTTAAAGTATATTTGTCAACCTCATTAAAGTGGTTCAGCAAAAAATCCGTGAAGTACAAACATCCCATGCGACGGAAATGTTATTTAGAGTAGCCAGGAATCCAATACAAAAGCTCAATTAATGTAAAATGAGCACAATATGAAAACCTATTAATTATCTGAATATGAATTGCCACAAAGTGATTTAAAAAGATGCCGTAGAAGCAAGCGCAACCTATTGCATGTTGGAAGCGGCCAGAACCAATCAAATTTTTTTTTTTTTTTTTTAAACCAACCGAAGGTCAAAAGTAACAGAAGAGCAGTAGCTACTCTCTATAATGCTAAAACGATTAAACAATTAATTCTTTATTTAGTAGACTTTTTATTTCCATCCCGATTTGGAATCAAGAGTCGCACTAAAGCACCCCATGTCTTCTCGCTTCAGCCCGTCACCAAATAGAATTAGAAAGGAAATGTAAACTTGAATGGATCGCAAAAAATAAAATAAAATTGCACCAAGAACTCTTCATTACCAGCATAACAGGGGTTTGTTTTGTTTATACATAAAGGTAGAGGTTAATTTTTGGCAGGTGGCTAATTAAGCAATATATTTTTTTCTCTGCCCTGAAAAGTAGGGCTTTTGAGGGATAATCAGCAGGGCTTCTCAGCACTTCACTAATGAAAAAACTCCAGTCAGCTTCCCAGGCCTTAGAGGTTAGCAGTCCTATAGAGAGGGACGTGCCTCTCCTCCAATTGATGCTGAACCTCATACACAGGTTGGGTGGAAATGACGGCTGGCTTGATGGAGACGAGGACTGCAGGAGGGATTTGTTGCGACAAGCTACAGGATTCGTAGTGAGAAGCTGAAATGCATTAGCGCAATAGGAGAACCCAAATTGAGGAGAAAATACCAAAAACAATTGGCGATTACAAATTTAAACAGAAGAAACTAAATTTTCAGTCCCATACAGTACTTTAGAAATGATTATGTGCTCAGTAGAAACATGTACAAGGCCAAATTGCATAGCTTATAATTGTAAGAAATAAAGAAGTGTTAAGTTAGGTACCTTGCTTTATTACTACCCACCTGGGATTTGAACCTGCTACTTTTTTCATTACCGTTCCTAAATTAATGAAATTTTCATCTGCCACTTTGGTTAAAAAGATATGCATACTTAAATTATACACACACTGATATAGTTATTTTTTTGCTAAACATATCATCTCATCCATAGTTTTTCATTTTAGCCCGTTACTCACTCAGATGGACATTTACTAAAGCTATTCCCCTCTAGAGCTGAAGCCTGCTACCTTCTAGTAACAAACCTAGTACTTTATCCATTACATGACCTGCAACCTGATTTGTATATCGTCATGGTACTTCATTATACCTTGAAAAAAATTTTTTTTATCACTTGCTAAAAAAAAAACCTTTTAAATTTACATTCTCTTTTTTTTAAACATGTTTTTTGTTGATAAGGTAAACTTTTTTTTCCTGCCACTGCAGGAAAATCACAAAAATAAAAGCAATACAAGTTGTAATACTTTTGTCCTTCTTTCTGCATTTGTCTGCGGATCACTGTTGCATTTCAAGGAAAAGGTTAATATACTTTAAACTTTCCTATGCGCAAGTTTCATCGCACATCCAGAACCCAAGGTTTCAATGCATCTGCTCTTTTCACATTGCAGGTAGCACACAATAAATCAACCAGGGATAACAGCAGAAGTCTTTTGGACCCACTAATCTTTTTCAAATGCAGTTTCAAGATTGAATCCTAATCTTGACTGCCTGAACTGTATTCTGTCAGAAAACTGTCTGCTGTTCTGATTCTCCCACCCTCAAAATAAAACATTAATAGTTAACACAGATAATACATTGTCGGGTTCATATCTACATTTAAGCAAAACCGAACAATCCGTTGAAGTGCAGGTCAAAGTGACAGTATAGCTTAAATATTTGTTATTAGCAATAAAAGGAAACATGACAAT
Source organism: Hiodon alosoides (assembly GCA_025775065.1). Lineage (NCBI taxonomy): Eukaryota > Metazoa > Chordata > Actinopteri > Hiodontiformes > Hiodontidae > Hiodon > Hiodon alosoides. Next base: position 23,722 of record JAOYSI010029794.1, read on the forward strand.
TTGGTAGTAAAGGCTCTTCAAATGAAATTTTTCCACTAGTCTTACACTGAATTACAGTTGAAATAACGGGTGTTATTAGCGCCCCTAATAATTGTTTCAACTCCTCGCTTTTCTACGAAACGTGTCAAGACCAACTGTGCAGCCCATAATTAAGACATGTCAAATCACATATTCACAGGATTTATTCATTTTAAACAAATGCTGGTTCAACTTCAAGTATACTAGCAATTCCTCTAAACAACTACATCGAGATGTGACAGTAAGGCTTAATTTACAACCTTACCCAACTGCTAGCTTGCTATCTGTCTGAGAAAATAGATCACAGGAAAATTACCCCGCAATTCCACACAACTGTCTAATACTATGAATTTATAAATTGACTGAAAACCACAAGTTGGGGGGCGGACACAAGCCCCAAAACCGAAATATTACAATGGATTGCCTTGGCTACTTTGCTAAAAAACCAAAAAACCCTAACCACATACGTGATTTCTTGCACGAATGTATCGCGATATTAATCATGGTGAAGTTAACTGGACATGTTATAACAACCACACTAAGAACATTTTTATAAAATGACTAAGACTTCGCCTCAATAATATGACGAAGTATAGCATTCATTCTCATCTTCGGTAAACTAATAGACCTGAGCGGCGTAACTAAATAGCTCACATCCCCGTATGGCACCTCCCCCACTGCTTTCCACTCGGCTGGACTGTTTTTCTGCACTGGCAGTACGTTCGACGGGAGTTTGTACGCTTATGAAAAACGTTTGAAAATGCCTGTCTCGGTCTGGAAACGCGTAGCTGTTTCCTTTGTTTTTAAGTTGTTCAGTATTTGTTTGAAAGCTGTCCTGAGGCAATTGATGTTAGACACATAGCGACCTTAGTATCCAAAATATCGTACCACCAAGCAATCCAAAAAAAGGAACGAACGAGCCAGCTACTTACACAGCACGTCTCCTTCCATCGGGCCTCTGTCTCGTTCCTGTGTTCTCTTTCCGTTGTTACACAGTTGGAGGATACGTAATGAATACTGAGCATGTGCAAACCGCGACGTTGCTGTGGGAACTAGTGTCTTAAATGACTGTGTCTCTAAAAGGCAATACGTGCAAAACGAAATCGCTAGCTACCAACTTTAATTTAAAACTTCGCTAGCTAGGTGTCTATATTAAATATGTATTTTCAATACAGTGGTTATTATTAGCAGTTTTAGAAATGGTAACGCAAGGTTTATGTGTTTTGCGTAGATCGACAGCTACGTGAGCGTTAAACATTTATTCGCTGGTTAATTAATGATCGACGTTGATTGAAAAAATAATCTAAATTGAAATTTGCCTGTCGCAGAAACACAAACATCGATATTAAATAAATAAATAAGATCTGAAAGTCTCTATATACTAAAATTTGTGTTTATTACATATATATTTAACATTTCGACCGAATTACATTTCGGTCTTTTAGTCTATTGTAGCTATTGTAGTTTAGAGTAACAACTGGCTTTGGTGGAGGCTTACTTAGAAATATACTTTAATTAAAAATACGAAATGTCAATGTTCTCCACGAAAACAAATTTAAAACGTAGCAGATTAAGTTTTCTAGTTGGAGACCACTTGGAGCATAGCATTTCGCTGCCATGTCCGACCTATAGACTAGCGGCGTTTTGTGTTGAACCTAACGTTTCACAGGACCATACCAACCGAGGAAGTTATTTAAATCTAGACTGTCGAAATGCTAGCTCAACCATCGACAGTATACCTCTTCAAGATATGTTTACTATAATAAATGTATTTAAGCTGAGGCTTAGAAAACATTTAAGTTAGCTCGAGACTTACCTCACATGACCTACTGTCCATAGTCGACAAAAAAAAATACTAGTGAATAGTGATATAGTCAAATAGTGAATAACAGCTACAGATTTCTACTGCATTTAAATCATGCATAGCTAAAAAAAAAAAAAACGATCTAGTTGGATACAAATATATATTGATAACCACTAAGTACGTAAAATGGCATCGTCATGTACTTTACTTACGTACCGTAAGGCCTGCTATTAATATCACATTTTAAATAGTTACTTGTAAATATGTTGTTAAATCTACAACAAATCATACGAACAGTGTAAGTGAACTACTGGTCGGAATTAATTTGGGAAAATCTGTTAAATGTAGCGAATGGAAACCGATTGGATATTACTACGGTTAGGACAGAATTAAACTATTTGGGACGGACGCCATTTTGTTCGTGATACTATATCTCACGTTTAAATTTTAGACAATTTTAAACAAACGCGTCAGTGTCTGAGCTACATATCTCACGAGAACCATTTAGATTAAGTGTTAAATACGTTCCTTTCATGGTATTTCAAGACTGTTGTTGCTGCTGCTGCTTAGTGTATATTTTAGGTTTGTGTATCAGTTTGGATGTCCCTTAATTATTCTGCAAATTTTCGTAGATGGATTATTCCATTGAGACTACGTTTTGTCAATTTCTATTTCTGACCATTGATGTAGCTAATAATGTGTTTTTTGTAGGCTGGTTATTAAGTTATTTACTGGGATTTAAATCAGTTATCTTTTGAGTGTTGCTTCACTATTTCACAAGACCTTGCTGGGTTTAAAAAAAAAAAAAAATCGATGGGTTTTCATCCGGGTAATTATCTTCCCGCCATAAAAAAGTTTTCGGTTACTGGGTACCAAGTTTCCACAGTCAAATTTTCTGGAGGATTTATAAAGTTGTAAGTATTGCTATGAATAGCTGGAAACTGGTTGTTTCGAATGTACGTGAATTGTCAGTACAAACTGACAAAAAAAAAAAAAAGATTACTCAAGGCATATTGCATGTCTTAATTCAGCATTGACATGAAACTATCATAAATCGGCACCTCAATCAATAAAGAGGAATGGGGGGAAATAGTACCAAGCAGTCAAATTGAGATTAAAATATATAGTCTAGAACGTTGAGTTTGCTACGTCACATCTACGAACGGTCATTTTAGCCTAAAGCCAGGTGGCAAGAAGCAGAGTTGGGTCTCCAGGAGTTACGCAGCATCGAGGAGTTTAGAAGGTTAGAGAAGTAGGCGGGGTTGAGGAATTCACGTTTACGTTAAAGTTTGCTAGAATTGTCCAACTTGCAGTTAACTGGCCAAAAAACGAATAAGAGGTCTCCTTATGCAATCAGGATAATGAGAATGATGTGCTGTCACTGATGAACCAGGCTGATTTTAGAGACTTTTCAGTATTCCTTAATTTTTGTGCACGTTTTTGCTTCAGGTTATTAACTCTTGGATAGTGAATGGGGCAGTAGCCTCTACAGTGTGAAAAATCTGTGATATATGTAAAAATTGTGCTTACACGTCTATGATTGATGATTTTTTTCATGTAGAACTGGGAGGGGCAATGCATCACAATCTGGGATAAATCTGAATCATCCCGAATCTGACCCAAATGAAGATAATCATCTGAGGTTTTAGCCTCTACTCTATACTGTCTAGAACACCTCTCGACAGGAGATCTATGGCTGTGTTCAACATTCCCGTTTGGTGGACTGCCCCGAAAGATAAGGAGATGTGCTTGAAACCAGAGCAGAATCTTGCTCAAACTGCCTGAAATTAGGCAACTTCATGCCACACTGGTGGTTGATGTTGGACACCACCATCATGTTGTTTGCCCAGATAAGCACATGGGTCCCTCTGACCTCCTCTAAGGATTGCAACGTATTTGGAGGCAAGACTGGTGATCACTTGTGCTCTTATTACTGCATCCAACCTCACTCCCAGTTGTTAGTGGGTGGATTGTTTCCATCTAGAGAGCTCCCTGAAGGCAACCCAGAGAAACTGTGATCATGTGATTTTACAAAATACATGTGGTTTAACAAAAGGTGAAGAACCTAGGTGTCGAACCACGCCTGTAGGATGTGCATGCATAGGAGACCAATAGGCAAGAAATTGGGATGCTGCCGTTCCGAGTCTTGATGGTACTGAGCACGTCCTCCCTTGCAGGATGCTTGCAGCTTTTTATGACCAAAACAACCTCAAGATGGGCTGCCTCCTAAGGCTGGCCCTGAGGACGCTGCTGTGGCAATTGCTGGGCCATTGCTTTCACACCACCTGCCGTTGTTGGGATGGTAGACTAAAACAAGAGAACTACATCTCCCTCAACTCAGACTTCTACCACCTAAAAGACCCTTGATCATGGCTTGGGTGTTAAGACTTGATGAAGAAGTTGAAGGCTGCTTACCAGCATACCTTTAGAACTCCTGGAAAGAATATGACCAGTAAGCCTGTATCATGTACTGCTCACATGGGAAACTAACCCTGTCCATGGTAAGAAGCCAGAGACATCACAAGAAAAGAGCCTCTTAAGGACCTCGACCCGTGTTTAGTTTGAAAATAGGTCTACATACCATGCTACAGAAGATACAGAATCCTCTCCTTGGCGGAGCCAGAAGATGGTCTCTGAAAGATTCTCTCAAGAGTAGGTCTGGTAAATATTTAGTTTTAAAACTTGAATATATAGTTTGTGTACTAAATAATTGTTTTCGAATCCAAGACTACGTGCTACATTAACTCTGCCTAAGCTGTAAAATATTCAAATTTAGATCTGACTGTGTGTTCTGATACTTCTTTTATCAATGTTAAATTCTTTTTAGATAACATGTTAAACTAACTATTTCGTTTTTTTGAAAAGTCAGACAAACCCAATTATCAGACAAGCCCTTCTGCCCCTATGAGCTTATAATAAGTGTTTTTCTGTACTAGAAAATTTTGCAGATATTTCATCTTCACGCTGGTTGCAAAAAATCTCGTCATATTAGTACCAGTATTAATAACAGGGGTGGTATCTACAGTTGTTCCCCCACTCGACTCCCGCTCCCCCTAGCATAACTGTGCAATCATGTGAGCTGTCAGTTTCTTTCTTGAGAATGACACGACTCTCTATACCAGAGAGTATTCATTTCGCCTTTCACTGGAAGTGATTTTTTCCCTTGTATGTTCTCAACATAATAAAACTAATAACATGCAATAGAGGGCTGCACTTGACCATCTGGTAGTGGTTATTTTCAAGTTGCATTACTTTACCCTCCCTCCAAAATACTTGATTGAACGCGAGGGAAAATTCCCAACATGGGGAAATGCAAATTTGTGGGCTGGCTATCTAACACACCTCCCCAACTGCAAAAGGGAGACACAAAATCCCTGCAAAACCAGGCCACCCATCCCTTATCATAATTGCTACAAAATCCTTGCACCACTATTACCATGGCAAACAATAACTGCAGTGTCATTTTCTCCCAAGAGAGCCAGATCTGCATTGTCTGGACATGCACACAGGACAATATTTTAGTAGGCAGTGAAAAAGCAAGTGAATAAAATAAGTAAAGCGAGGCAAAATTGGGGCTCTATTCCGGGAAAAAGAAAATTATTTCGTTCATGTTCATGAAAAATGCTATGTTATGTTGAAAGGTCTGTATCCTTTCCATTAATTTGTTAACGTAATTCAGCACAGTGGCGGCACATAAACATACACACACATAAATATATATGTACATAACTTTAACTTTATTAAAAATGCTTATTAACTGAAAACAATGGGAAAATTCTGGTTTGCAAATAAAAACCAATTAATGGCACCATAATTTTAAAAGTAAAATTAGCCATTTATACATTATTTTAGCTGTCTTCAACAGCATATTGTAGTTGAAATTAAATTAATTTACATACGAATCGGGTGAACGGTCTAGGAATTCAAGTACTTTTTGTGGTCCCCCCATTTTCGAGGGGCCAAAAGTAATTGGACAAGCTAACATAATCATGAATTAAATTGCGAGTTTCAATATTTGGTCTCAAACCCTTTGCAGTCAATGACTGCCTGAAGTCTGGAACCCATAGAAATCACCAGATGCTGGGTTTCTCCCCTGGTGATGAGTTCCTGCTTGTCCTTGTGGCGTTTGGCTTCAGTTTTGCCTTCCGCAAGTGAAGTGCATGCTCAGTTTAATTCAGGTCAGGTGATTTACTTGACCATTGCAGAACATTCCACTTTGCCCTTAAATAAGTCTTGGGTTGCTTTCGCAGTATGCTTCGGGTCATTGACCATCTGCACGTTGAAGCGGTGTCCAACGAGTTTTGAAGCATTTGGCTGAATCTGAGTAGATAATATAGCCCTAAACACTTCAGAATTCATCCTGCTGCTTTGTCAGCAGTCATATCATCAATAAATACAAGGGAACCAGTTCCACTGGCAGCCATACATGCCCATGCCACAACACTATCTCCACCATGCTTCACAGATGAGTTGGTAGGCTTTGGATCATGAGCAGTTCCTTCTGTTCTCCATACTCTTCTCTTCCCATAATTCTGGTACATGTTGATCTTTGTCTCATTTGTCCATAGAATGTTGTTCCAGAACTGTACAGGGTTCTTTAGATGTTTTTGGGTCTTACCAATGGTTCACTTGTGGTAAACCCTCTGCATTTACTCTGGTGAAGTATTCTCTTGATTGTTGACACAGATACGCCTACCTCCTGGAGGGTGTTCTTAATCTGGCTAACGGTTGTGATGGGGTTTTTCTTCACCGGGGAACAAATTCTTCTGTCATCCACCACAGTTGTTTTCAGAGGTCTTCCGGACCTTTGAGTGTTCTTTTTTTTTAAGGATGTTCCAAATAGTTGATTTCGCCTCACCTAATGTTTTTGCTATCTCTTTGATAGGCTAGTTTTAATTTCTGAATCTAATAATGGCTTACTTCACTGGCAATGACAGCTCTTTGGCGTTCATATTGAGGGTTAACAGCAACAGATTCTAAATGCAAATGCCACACTTGAAATAAAATATACACCTTACATCTGCTTACTAATGAAGGAATAACACACGTGGCTATGGAACAGCTGAGCAGCCAATTGAATTACTTTTGACCCTTTAAAAAGTGGGGAGCACATATACAAAGTGCTGTTATTCCTCTACTGTATGCCGCAGAAAATAATGTTGGGCCATGTTACATTGGCTGTGTCAGGGAGCCTAAATTACCATATTTCGTTGCCTTTGTTGTATACTTGGTCCAATGACAATGAGGTTGAATCTGAATCTGAAATTAGTCGATGTACTTCAATACACATTTAATTCAAACAGAAATTGAATACAGGCTGGTACTGCACCACGTCATGCTGTATGTCGCGGACAAGCACTGTCCAACTTCTTCTCCTTTCTCCAGTGTTTATACGAATATGGTTAGAGGTCCTCCATACCGTTAAATTGAGCTAAACGCCACATGCTGTCTCTCTAGGGCTAGGGCGCCCTTTTCCTCGAAGCCCCCACCCTTCACGCCAAAAATAACTCATAACTCGAAGCAAAGTATGAGTTTCAAATGAAGACGGAAGCTTTCTCAGCAAAAAAAAAAAAAAAGTGCGATTGAAAATCTGGGTTGCAACTTTTATAAGTTTGCATTGACGTTTATTGGCTACGTCCTATACCAGTAAATAATTTGGTGAGCGGGTGGGGCTAGAGGTACTAGTAGAGAGTGAGTCAAACTAGCGAATCATTTAATATGAAGGAGAAGTTACTCAGTGCTGACGTTAGGCTACTTCGGAGAGGTTCTCGGAATCAAACGAACGAAGCGTTTTGATAGCCTGTTGATTTTATGAAAGCACCAGAATTAGGTTGGACAATGCGATATAAAAACAGCTTTCTTAAACAATTACGAAAGAACTCAGTGACACTGCGAATATACTGTAGCGTTTTGCCGGAGTGCTACTACTCTGCTGGGTTCAAGCAAGGACTCAGACACCGCTTTGACAAGAAGACGTG
>JAOYSI010029805.1:0-31518 GCA_025775065.1 Hiodon alosoides
CCCCCCCCCCCCCCCCCCCCCCCCCCCCCCCCCCCCCCCCCCCCCCCCAAAAGAGAGAGGGATAGCGAGGAAGAGGGCGTATGTTCCTGATTTACTCATAGAGGAAAAACAGAAGCTAAGCAAAACCCAAATGTGCTAATATGGTTACAAGAATAATAAAATGTACATGAACCCATAAAAAGCAGTTGAGACTCCTACCAACTTTGCTGAAACTCAAAGCACAAAAATTCAAAAATCAAAATATTCTTTGCTATTTTTTATTTCTTTGTCAGCTCGAGTCTTAACTCTAGAAACCGAAGACAACCAAGCTAAGTTACCTGTTTTAAAAAGAAGACGAGAGACAGCGAGGATCAAGTGTGAAAAGTCATAATTCTGTGACAGGTGGAAGGTCCACAGGGAATGGTACTGTGACAAAGATTTGAGGAGCTGGCAAATGGGTTGTTCTGTCAGGGCCCAGAACTGGTGGACCAGGTAGTAGTGTAATCGCACACAATCTCTTTCATACATCCCTATGTAAACAAGGGCACAGATGTGTTTCCTCTTTTGTATGACATGCCTACAAACACACACACGCATATCCACACACACACACACACACACACACACACACACAGACACATACACTCCTACACTCCACTCTCAGGGAATTCTTCACTCTATTGTACCTAGCAATCCTCCCGTTTGACAGGTCCTCCATAAGGAGCAAAAGAGGAGCGAGAGAAAGAGCAGTGGGGGGGGGGCTTTTCCAGAGCATCTTCATCTGGAGCCCGCTGTCTGCACCGTTCAGCAGCTTCTAATCTTTTGTGCGGCCAAGTTGTGTCCAATGCCGTGCCGCTTTGTCCCATTCTGTCGTCTGTCTTCGGCCAGTGCTGGGTGCAGTGGTTGGGGGGTGGGAACTTCTCTTGCAGAGGGGCCTGGGTGCTTCAAAGTGGAGATGCACAAAGCGCCTCTGCCTCATGCAGAGTGGTGCCAGAGGTAATTGTGGGAGATAATCCCCCCCCCCACACACACATACACACACACACACACACACACACACACACACAGACACACACAGACACACACACACAGACAGACACACACATAGACACACACAGACACACAGACACACACACACACACACACACCGCTGGCTAGCATCAGAACGCCAGCAAAAGGCTGTGACAGAAAAGACCTGAGAAGCAGAGAAATTTTGCCTCACTTTGACTTTCTACATACAAGCAGGTAAATATCTATAAATATATATGCGGGAACCATGGTACGCAAACCCACTACTTGACAGCTGAAAAAGTCAGTTTTGTGCCGTACTCTTGATAGGCATTGGGTTAATAGGGTTCCAAGCAGCTGTTGGGCGAAGTGCTGACGAGTTTTCAGATAATTGTAGACTGACGCTCTTTTAATCAGCTGTTGAAAATCTGACGCCACTGGGCTGAATTGTCCTTTCGATTCATTGTGGAGAGACATAGATCTGTGACCGTAGGCCTCAATCTGTAACACACAGGATGCACCGTGCGGGCTTGAGGTGACACGTCTCCTGCGTAGACGTGAGCCCGCACGGCCTGCTTGTCATGAGCATGTGGCCAAGTTTTCAGCACAAGTGTCACGTTTGCAAGCAGCGCTTTGTGCCCTTTTCCGGTGTGTGATTGTAGGTGATCTGCGCCTGGGGTTCTGAGGGGAAGAGAGCCAATCAAATAACCTGGACGAGAGGGCTGCGTATCACGGCCGGGGCTCACCACAGCAACCGGCAGCACACTCAAAAACCACTCAACAGCAGCACACACTTACCACAGGCTTACTCAGACCAACTAAAATGAAGATGTGTTCGAGGGGCATGGCGAAGCCTCGAGCTAGCTGCATGTGACGCACAACTGCAGCTACTCCCCCTCCAAATAGAGCCGTAATGTATTTAATCTCTAACTGCACCCTGCACGAGTCAGGGTTAATGCTTTTTGTAAATTATTTTCATAAAATTAATGTAATGTAAAATAAATGTGTGCTTTTACAATATTTTTTGTAATAGAAAAAAACAGTATACAGTTTAGTACTGCTGGATTCGACAAGGCACCAGATAGGGTTGTGTGGTCGCAATTGAAAGCGACTTCTCACACAGAGTCAGTACTAGAGGTAACCAGCGGAGGGCGCTCCAAATCAGGAGCTAAAAAAACGTATGAGGGAATATTTACCCAACAGATGCTAGTAAAGGGGGAAAGTTAATAAAGTAAAACTTATAGATAAACTTATAGACAATCCACAAAATACTGCTAATACAACAGCTTTTATTCACAATCGATCTTTAGCAAAAGGGTACATGATTTTTTAAACATCTATTAACATCCAATAAAAGTTTGTCGACGGAACGTCGTCCCTAGGTGCCCTGCTCACCACGCGTTAATTCCAGGAAAGACATCGTCAATCACTGATAACACCTGATTATTTGTAGGGTACAACCTATGAGAAAAGCCTGCAAAACCAGTGAAAGCACTGGTCCAAATATCCCAGCTCCTCGTCAGACCGTGATCAGTCTGCTGGCTCCTTAGAGGGATGTAACGTTTCAGCAAACCAGGGTTTAAAGGGTGGTTCATCTGTACTCCACACACTGCCTGAAAAGGGAGAAAACCTTTACTACAATCCAAACTCTGGAAGAAAGTGGAAACATTTTGGCGTGTATAAATAACCTTGCCAGGACTGAGATCTCCCACTGGGGAGAGTCACAGCAGAGCCTCCTTAACAAGCCTACCTCTGGGATCGCTAATGATTAATTAGCTTCCGTCGTTATGTGAAGGAAATGTCACACCGGCTTCCTGGGGAAGATGTCACACCCCAACCACTTGTGTGGGTATAAGAGGGGTCGTTGGAGGCCTTTAAAACGAAGCAAACTCTGTCACCTAGTGTCTAAAAGTGAAACTGCAGTCACCATACATAACTAAAAAAAAACCATAACAAGAAGATGTTCTAAAGGAACGTTTTAAGAAGGATTTAAGCCCTTGGCAATTAATGTAAAGATAAATCAAACTGCATTAAAAAGAATGATTAAAAATAGGATTTAAAAGAGGAGCAAGTGGGCTTTCCCATCAAAAAAACAGTCCTGCCTGAAAACCAGGCTCCCAGATCAGAACAATCACTGATTGCCCGCAAAAGTAGTTGCAGGGATTGTAGCTCTTTTTTCCCCAAAGTAACAAACGAGTTTTAAAAATATGCAGATACTCCTCCAGTCAATTTTGGCACTGGGTTTTTACCACAGCGCTGAAAGATAAATTAAAATAAATAAACAGGAGAGATGATGTGCCCTTCTGGGAGGAAGCTTGCCCTTTTCCCTCCCTATCATTACGGCACCTTTTCCCTGCATCAGCCCTGCAGAGGATCAAGACTGAGAGCCTGAGCAGGTCGCAACGCTGCTTTAAAAAGGCACACATGGCAAGATCATCAGTCAGTTCAAATGGGCGGTGTCCGACACGGAGTGAGTGCGATGCAAAGGTGCACCACCCCAGCCACCCAAAGCATTAAAATTACAAGCAATGCACTCAGTGTGCCCCAGGGAGCCACACTCAAACCCATGCGCGTGGCAACACAAAAGCACACCTGGCAGTCCCTTTCCACCCAGTGAGCACAAGCAACTCATCTGCAATCTCTGAAATAATGGCACACACAGTTCCTGCTTCATACACCCCCTCTCTGCCTTTCTTTCTTTTCCTTGTATGCACATTCACCCGGACGCACACGCTGATACATTCACGCATATAAAGGACAAATACAGAAATGTACCCTTTCACTAGGCACAGGGCCGGTCGTGCTGCAGTTCCAGCTGGGCCAGAGCCTGGCCCCTTCCTTCCGGCTCCGGAGCAAGGGATGGGGCGGCAGGGAGTAGGCCTTTGATTGTGTCTGCTGGGGCCAGTACGAGGGTCCCTGAAATTGCCTGCAGGGAAAGTGGGAGGAAGTTCACGGTCACGCTGCCTGACAGCCTTCGGCTCATTAACGTAAACGATCAAAGAGATATGCATGGCATGGGAACGCCAGGCAAGATACCATGGTGAGCCAAATGAATGGGGCAGAGTATTTTAATTGGTAAGGGAATCGGATTCCAGTTACGAATGACGGTAGCGGACGTTATGCTGGTCTGGGCCCTTTCATCAGGTTCAATACCAACAAGATAAAAATACAATGACAGTGAATGAAAACCATCGGATTATACTACAGCATAAGTCTGCCTTACTGAATCTTTTCCAATATATAATTACTGTACATACTGTGTTTAAAAAGCCAGTTGTGTATCAGGAGATTCAGGTCCAGCTGCAGTTTACCCACTTGAATCTAAAAAATTCTGGTCAAATCTCCATTTCACCTAATATATGAGAGATTACTTGAATGCCACATTACATCTCTCCCTAAGATTCAGTTAAAAGTGTTGTGAGAATGGTGCAGCTAGATTAGCACATGGCAGGCATGTGCTGTGGCAATTCAAGTGATGCAAGTGTCTTTCTCTCAATCGACACTGCAATCTGTAGCATATTGTTAGATGTAGTAAATTATATAAATCTTGTCAATCATGGTGAGTGCTTTTGGAGTTGGCTGACAGAGAAAGCGGAGCAGGGGCTTTGGTTAAGGGATTTTTATTATATTTTTATGGCCATCAGTTTTCTCTTACTTTTTATACTGAATAAGGTCTGTTGGGGTGTTAACATAACAGTGTCCTGACACTCTGTTTTCAGTATGGTCACCCCCCCCCCCCCAACAGTCCACTCCTCTATGATGACACTGTAATGCTGTGAGGGTTTCTTAGCACTTCTCTCTCAACCCTTTTCATTGACCTTGGATTCTTGGCTGTGAGTGTGTATGTGTGTAAACCTGTGAGGTGACTTGATTGTTCACCGTGAGTGCTACCTATCCCCTTCTATCGTTTCCAGCTGACCAGTGTAGTTTCATCAAGGTTTGTCAGCTAGAAAGATTTAATTAAAGGGAACATTGTCCCATTGTGGCATCTTCTCTATAGTGGTCCACGCCGCGGCACTACATGTCCGTAATTAATTAGGCCTGGGGCTTTGTTAGCCACGTGGTGGTCCCTCGATGGTAAACGAAGAAGAATCACCGTCCTCTGAATGGGGGTTGGACTAACATCTGAGAGGACACTTTATTTTTCCACACTCAAGGGCTTGTGTGGCCCCCACCCATTATCCTTATCCCCACTTGGGAAAAAAGCCCTTTATCCATCATCCATGGGTCCGACCAGTGCATCCGTGGTACGTAGCCTCATGGTGAGTTGCCTTCCTGAATGAGCCCTCCCTCGCCCCCTGCCACACACACACATACACACACACCAAGCCATGCAAGCGCTTTTGGGTTCTTCCCCGGTCACCTAGGGGGCCGTCGCTGTAAATCGGGTCACTCCTTTTCCTTTAAAGCAGCGAGTCACCAACAATGTCTGCCAAGTGTAGCGATGTAATCGTCTCTCCCCGGAGTAGAAACCCAAACGATTGCTTGAAAACTGTTTGAAACAAACACCACCACCCAAGCGACAGTAGCAGAGCAGGGGGGTGGCGTTGGGGGGAGGGGCTGTGCAAGCATTTTGGCAAATCTCATTTTGTCCACAAGTAATGTTAAGCTTATTTTTTGTTTTACCCACTAGGCCCAAACCAGCCAAAGAACGGCCGCTTAGCCCTTGTGTGCGGGTTTCTGCCTATGGGAGTAAGCAAAAATGTGTCTTATTTTTCTGATTTGGCAAACACTGAGCTCAGGGTGATGAGCACGAGGTTAAGGCTGACCCACCAGAATCACTGCCATGTGTCAATTGGAAACATATGACTGGTTAATTAAATTATTCTACATCCTACCAAAAAGTGCTTTGTTTTTAAGCAATTAAGTTTCTTAAAAGAGATATTAATTGAAGCTAAATAAAAATGTAGCAAAAATATCAGGGTCAGGTTTTAGATTAAAGAGATTCATTTTGTTTTGACTATAACATAACAGTGGTTTACTATCCTGATCATGGGGGCAGACTGTGTTTGCTGTTTTTTCTACCAGGTAAGTTTTTGAATATAACTAGTTAAGCACTTAAATAAGTTGACATTATTTAACTAAAACTGAACCATTAATTTAATTTTTTGAAATATTAATTTTTATATATAGATATATTTATTTATTTATCGTTTTTAAATCTTATATTTACCTAATCAGTAACACAAAACCGGCTGCAAATTTAATGGCCGATAGAATTTCAATAATTAAACAGCTAATAATCTTGACCGCTAATATGCATTTCAAATGAGCTAGATGAACATTTATCAATGTAACAGATGTAACAAGTATTTCCGACATTGGCAGACATAGAAAATAATTCTCTTAATTTCCACCTGGGGGCGTATTTGCCCCTTAATTGAAAGTAAACTACTGACATTATTTTTATTTAAATAACACCTGTAAAGAGTAAGGAAACAAAACCTGAACTTCCCAAGTTCAACTTGAAAACTGTAGGTCACCATTCAGGATAATGGAGAGCGATAACAAGCTGTGAACTTTAATACTGTGGCAGGGGCGGGGGAATGTAAGAAGGCTCCATAGGGACGTTCAAGAGTAAGTTTTTGAACGAGTGAAGGGCGGGTCCCCATTCCACGCATTCCCTCGATTCCCCAGCATTAGACGAAGGCTGGATCAAAACTACTTGCACTTGACATAACCGCATGTAATAGCTTTTTCTTCTTATTAAAAATAGATACTTACACCCAAAAAAGGCTGTTTTATTAAATACAGTTGCATTAATGGCGGATTATCGGGTTGTCAAATATTTATTTGGTCCTTGGCGAAGTCTAGCAACATATTATTATTTTTACGATCAATATAAAATATGCTTAATTTCTTGACTTAAGTTGTACGTCTGGGTTCCCCTCCTACCCTATGTATCCAATGTACGCACGTTAAAGGCATTCACAAGACGCTTCTGAAAGTGAGTGTCCCCGATCCGAGGTCAAGTCTCCTCAGTGGTTTAGTCGGCAAAGTCACTCGCCAGAGCGCAGACTAAACTCAACGAGCTGGAGTTCGCCGGTTCAAATTCAAACATTTAACTGTCAAACAACACTTAAATCCCTTGGCAGGATGAGACAGTTTGAAGAGAGGGAGAGGTAGGTGTTCTCCCGTCCGAAGCCTTGTGAGAGAACCGGCCCAAGGCGTCATCAGTCCATCGAACCATGAGTGGTTTGTTCTTCTTAGTCTGTCAAGAGTGAAGCTAAAAGGCCAAGTGATGCTATGATAATACCATGTCCGCTTCTTCGTTAATTTGTTTCCAAATGGCGCCATGTGTTTAAAATGATAGTAAAACAACGTGCTGTGTTGAGACGATTTACGTCCTCATTTGAAACGAGTCCCGGCAAGAGATTTGATGGGTACGTATATGTTCTTTAGAATATGGGGTGGGAGTGAGGTCCATGAATACCCTTTGCACCCCGGTCCGTCGTGATGAGCTTCCGCTGCTGGCCAGCCTCACGAAAAGGTAGCGTAATTAATGAATTGTAGATGTTATGCATCGTGTTTTGGCTTAAGTAATAAATAGGTAGCTAGTTGCAGTTTTGAGTTTGATTTTGTAGAATGTAATGTGAATACAACTTCAAGTTGATTAGCTAGATATAGTCGGGATTGCTTGTTATTTGCATGGCGAGTTGTCGTGTTCGTTAAGAATGAGGTTGGCTAACTGGAAAATTATATTACTTTGCTTAGTCACGGACAGCTAGTTAATGTATTATTTAATCCTATCTTACAGCCCCATTTCAAGTTATCTCCAGTTCAGCAGTGTACTGGGACCCAATTCCTTTTCCTGTCCCTTGTTAGGTATTTGTTAATGCTCTTTCTGTAAGTAGCACTACTATTAATAAATAAAAATTATATTTAAAAAATAAAAAAGATATGGTGGTACAGTCTTTTTCTCCATGTGCGAATGGAAACTGGATGGTAATGGTGAGATGCTTAAATCGGCATTTAAAAAACATTTCATATTTATTGTAATAAATAAATAAACAAACAATGCTAATAATTTCGAAACAAACCATCGCCGAGAAGACAAGGACAACCGTATAATGGCTGCCAAATAAACACAGGAATAAAAACTGCAATTTTCAAGATTTGCTGCGTTTTGGGGGACCATGTCTCCATAATTCAAAAATCTGTTCAGTTCCACTAACTTGAGGAAGTAGAAACTAACGTAAACTTAACTTCCGGGGCGCGTTGGCTTAAGAGAACGTAAGGACGTGATCGTATAAAACCGCCATTGTCTTTGTGTGTTTCTCATTGCGCACCATAATCGTGTTAAGGTGAGTGTGATCAACTGTATACGAGACATAAAGCTTTGCCTCGGGTGGCAACTGACCTTTGGGTTTTATTTACATCTGTTCAAAGCAATTATATGGGTGGAGAAGAAATGCACTGGTGGCTAGTTCGTCGCTTTCTAGTTGGTTCGGTTAGATTCATTGTGCGGATGAACAAGACGCCATTTTATTGACTCCCCGTTGGAAATATGTTATGAGTTGTTTCCAGTTCGTCAGCCTTACATGTACATTTTAATATAATTTTTACCGTTGTGCGAAATATAATCTATTTTGTTTTTTATAAAAATGCTTTGAACGAGTTTTATTAGCAGATACCGCCCCATCATTAATTTACGAGCTGGTCAGAAGCCACCATTTTGCTAGACACGTTAGGAATCCACGCACCATATGAAATACTTTTAAATTGCACTACGCGCTGAACACAGCCATTTCCTCTAAACGATTAATGGTGTGCCTTTTCTTACTTACTTTAAAGTAAGTAAACCATGCGCTTAAGGTGAAATAACGCCATATCATCGGTGAGTCCTTACGTGAACCGGAGTACGACTCCCGGGACCTATGGTCGCGGTTTTAGTAATGCCTAAATGTGCGTTTCTCCTCTCACAGTAAAGAATTTTGGACGCAATTATGGCAGAGGCAGACCGACCAGGGAAGCTCTTCATCGGTGGGCTGAACACTGAAACTAACGAGAAGGCCCTTGAGCAGTATTTCAGCAAATATGGCAGAATAGTAGAAGGTAATGGCGGTGCATCAATAAGCAATAATTTTCAGAGTAGCCTGTATCTTAAATGGGTTCGCCCCGTGCTCTTGCATGAAGTACAGTACTTGCGCTATTTACAGTTCTAGACCGACCAGTTGCGCCGCGAGGTGTTATGATTCGCTTTAACGGATCATTATCCACTGATCTGATGGGACGTGATTTGAACCCCGTTGGTCTTAATGAACGCTATTGTGAAGTTTGTGGAACAAACAGTTGATGTGCATATTGGTACTATTGTTTCCATGGCCCGTAGTGACTGTCTTTCTTTGTTTAAGTGCTCTTGATGAAAGACCGTGAAACGAACAAATCGAGGGGTTTTGCATTTGTAACGTTTGAGAGCCCTGCTGACGCAAAAGATGCAGTTCGAGAAATGAATGGAAAGGTAAAACTCCAGCCATTCTTATTTATTTTTAAATGCACGTACCTGGTATTGCACTTCACAAGTTAACGGACCCTTGATCCTCTGCAGTCCCTTGATGGCAAACCAATCAAAGTAGAGCAAGCAACAAAGCCCCAGTTTGAGACAGCAGGTCGTCGGGGACCTCCGCCCCTCCGTGGCCGTGGCCCGCCAAGAGTCCTGCGTGGGTCCAGAGGTGGACCAAGTGGGATGAGAGGCCCCCCAACCAGAGGTACGTCACAATGGCAACCATTTACGCATGTGTGTGTGGGTGCACGCTGGGTTGCACGTGTCTACCACCACTTCAACGTTGAGCAATGATGACAGTCTGGCATTGATCTGTTGGAACTGATTTTGCCAATTTTTGTCCTCTAAGAAGTTCTGAGCTTGCGTGTCTGAAGGAAAGTGGAATTGCCATGTCCGCACAGAATTAACTGTGGTCATCCGATTTACAGACCCCTTCTTTAAGGAGATGTCATCCCGAGGCCCGCCACCTATGAAAAGAGGACCCCCTATTCGCAATGGAGGGCCCCCGCCCAAGAGATCCGCACCGTCAGGGCCAATGGGCAGACGTAAGTGGAAAGAGTCACTTTGTCTCATCTAGACTGTCCACTCTGAGGGTTAACACGAGTGTTCCTGCAGCTCCCATGTCTCGAGAGAGGGATCCATATGGACCCCCTCCACCTCGTCGAGATGGTATGATGTCCAGGAGAGATGACTATCCTTCCCCACGTGATGACCATTACAGCACTAAAGACAGGTTTGTGTGTGATATTACTGAAAGATCAGCTTTTGTGTAACTGACTGACATACACCCCATTTTGTATGACTAGACTATGATGAGTCGCATTTTGAGTCTTGGCTGACGTACTGAATTTAAGTTAATTGTTTAAATAAGTGATTAATGTTCAGGCCAAGACCTGTTTTATGCTGACACTGACTCGACTTTCGTGTTGCCAGTTATTCCAGTCGTGACTACATGAGCTCCAGGGACACCAGAGACTACGCCCCACCCCCTAGGGACTACCCTTATCGAGAGTATCCCCACTCCAGTTCCCGAGATGAGTATGGGTCCATGTCTCGTGGCTACAGGTATGTGTCAGTTTCCCTTCGTCTACTGCTGATATGCCGCAATGAGGAGTTTTCTGCTACACATTGATGCAATTCCCAATTTACCAGTGAGCGCGATAGCTACGGTGGAAGCCGCGAGCCACGGGGCTACATGGACCGTCCCAGCGCTGGCTCCTATCGCGATCCATATGACGGTTACGGTAAGTGAAATGGTTTTATCACTTGTGTGGCGTTCACTGTTCAGCCTGGAAAGAAGTTGGCTATGTATCACTGGGCGCTTCAAAGTCAATAACATGCAACCAAAACTCAAAGCCGTGGGGATCCACGTTCCAAAAAAAAAATACGCCTCGCTGTCAACTCAAAGGCCAGTCCTGCTTCAGAGGCCGATTTACTCCAAGGAACCCAGCATACTACCATCATTTCTGGGATATAAGGTCTTAAATCATAAAACGTACAAAACCTTCAAATGATTAAACCAAAGTTGGCAGTCTACAGTTCTAACAGATGGAAATCTAAAGGAAAACAGAAAGCAACTGCTCCGAGTGTTCAATGGCATGTTACAGGGTTTTTTTATATTTTTAAAACCTTCCTCCTCAGTACCTGTCCAGTTGTGCTTGGAAATGGTAAGGCTATAGCCACCCTTTTTTTTGGAAAAAAAGATGCATCCTGATCTACTTCAAATTAGTTCAATTTTAGTTTTCTAATGATTGGGGAAAACAAATTTCAGTATGTGTAAGGGGACACGCTTTAGTAGTTTGGGAAACGGGAACATAACCCAGAAACTTCCAAAACGAGAACCCAGAAACATGCAAAAAAAAAAAAAAAACACGAACTGTCAGTGATAAACTTGCCAATTGCCTGACCCATTGACCCTGCAGGTAACTCGCGCAGCGCCCCTCCCTCAAGGGGCCCTCCACCATCCTACGGTGGGAGTGGCGGAAGCAGTCGCTATGACGACTATGGCAGCAGTTCCCGGGACGGGTATGGCGGTCGCGACAGTTACCCCAGCAGTCGCAGCGACCCGTACCCTGCTAGCCGTGGCGAGCGCATGGGCAGACAGGAGCGGGGGCCCGCCCCCCCAATTGAGAGAGGCTACCCTCCTCGTGAAGTGTACAGCAGCTCGAGTCGCGGAGCGCCCCGGGGCGGTGGCCGCGGAGGCAGTCGGGTGGATGGAGGAATCGCCCGCAGCAGATACTGAATTGACTTGCAAACAGAAAGGAGGATTTCAAACTGCGTCCTTTAGGGTTTCCCCCTCGCGCAGATGGAAGTGGAAGATGAACGGATTAAAATTCTGTGGACAAAAGGACCTTTGCGTTGCCCCTACACCTCCCTCCACCCAAACTCCCCAAATCATCGTTTTTCTTTTTAATAAGTCAAGTGTTTTGTATTTGTCCCCTGCATACAAACCCTGTAGTACTGTAGCCATTTTAAGTGATGTCTTTTTGTATTAGTGCTGTTAAACTTCCTGAGACCCTCAAATAACATGCCTTTTCATTTACTAATAAAGTTTTTATCAACAAGTTTGTGATCAAAGCCTGTGGATGTTCAAAGAAACCATGAACCATTAATGCAATGTGTCATTTATCTGCGTTTTCTAACCATTCAGATCATGAACATGGAATCTCTTTTGGACCTAAAAATTAAAACTGTACAGATTAAGTCGACCTGTGGTTTCACTAAAGAAAAGAGGCAAATGTCACTTTTTCCCCCCAAATTCTTTCAGTAGTCTCAAGTGCTCAACCATAAGCCTAAACTTTGGCTTGCATCAACCTAACCAAAGAACCTGACCACCAAAACGCAAGTGACTCTTTTCAGCAATCAACTGATAAAAACAAGTTGCCTGTGACCACGCATGGTAAGCAAAGCAAACCTTTTTTTGTTTCTCGTCTAAGTGGGATGTAAGCCGTTGACGTGAGTAGCATTCTCAACCAGATGTTTGCCATAATTGCAACAGCCGGTAATTCAGTATCGCCTCGACTCGGAGCTTTCGTGTTTAAGGGAACACGAGAACAAAGTCAGTTTTCGATCCAGTTAATAGTCTCTTGCAACCTTGTCCCACACAAAATGAGTACATTTTGTATTGTTAAACCCAGAATTGATTTCTATGCAAATTCTCAAAGGATTAGGCGTCATTGTAGTGAAAGGATGCCGTAGCTTCTTCAAAAGTCAAGATTGTTAAACCAGCATGCTCAGATTCTCAAATGGAGTCCAAACTGGCGGAGACAACACTAATGGAGAGCAAACCAGAAAGTAAACTGACGGAAAAGGCAATTTTGTTCATAGCCTAACAACTCGGATGGAATATGAGGAAAGGGGTTGTGGGTTCTTTTCCATTTAATTGCATGAAATTATCTCTAATATGACTAACTTGCAGTTTTCTTATTTCAGGTTATGGTGCTGTCATTGGATGATTAAAGGTCTGCACGCTGAATGACTACAGTTATGCAACCAGGTCTCAACTATATCCCAAAGGTATAACATCTTTGGGTAGGTTTTGCTGGTAGTTTTCACTTGATGTCTTACAGGGACTAAACTATCTGTGTGGCTCATAAATGAGCTGAATAGCTTGGCTGGTCACAATAGCCGGTATTCCCAGTTGCTTTCAAGCCACCCGTGTCTTCTCTCTAGGCTACCCAGTCTGGAGGTGAAGTTCAGTGCTGATTGGGGAGAGGCATGTCCTGCTAGCCTGTGGACAACCAGGAAGACTTGGAGACTAACAATAGGCCAAGAGGCCCTGTCAGTCACAATTGGCACATGTGATTGTGGTTCAAGCCTGTGAATTCCAGCTCATGGGGTTCTGGTGAGCATTTCTACACTTACAAGGGTCATAATGCAATGTCAAAAACCGAATTCTGCATTTTTTTAAAAGAGGTCATAAGAAATAGTGACAGTCCTGTTTGTATTTATTCACTCGCAAGAGTGTACCAAGGGAGTGGAATGAAGAAATGATTACAGCAGAAACGCTTAATTTAATTTAAAGGACCGCTATTGACCGAGTGGTTTTCCATTGTGATACATGGAACTTCTACATTGGGCCTTCACAATGTGACCTTCATGATCCCGTCCGTATTAAGTGACTATGAATGCGAAGAAAACTCCCATGTATGGTTCTGCTCATCCTGTGCTCCAACGATGGCTTTCTAACAATACGTTGACAAGTTAGCTGTGTGCTTCGTTAAACAACTAGTTGACCTTTAACTGGACGTACTGGTGTAGTACTAAAATCTGAAAACTGATGTCATGTAGTGTCAGTGAAGCTACATATTTAGCATTTCTGCTATTTGGTTTGGAAACAAAACATGACTTTCTTGCAAAATGCTAACGTGAAATTATTTTAAATTTAATCCGGTCCATGGTTCTGTCCTTAAGCGTTCTACCATGAAAACTAAGTTCTCTCATTGAGTTTATAGAGCTGCACTCTTTCTAAAATGAGCATGAAAGGTGATGTGTGGGCCACACTGTACTGTATGAATGAAGTAGCTAACCTAATAAATTGTAGAGAATATACCCATGCAATTGGTTAGCAAAGTAATTAAGTGAGAACTGCTAGATACTGCTGTACCCCCCCTTCTGCAGTTTTTTTGTTGCTACTTCAGACTTTAAGAATAGCTCTTTGATATGAATACCCACTTAACTGGTTTTATAAATTTTTAGCTGGGGGCTGTCACTCTTGTTTGTAGATTGAGAACGCCTGACCCCGGATCATGTGTCCTCAAGGTAATGTTTACTATTCTATTCCTGCTTCTTGCAGCTGGTCACGGGGAGCTGTAAGATGGTCCTTCGGGGAAAGGAGTCCTGATGCTTTTCATCTGTGTGAAAGTGTTTTGGTGAACATTGAGGTGTGTGTTGTATTGTCTGACATTTTTTTTTGAAGTCCGATTCAGTGACCTCGTAGAACTAATACATACTAAATTGAGCATTCTTGTTAGTTATATGATTTGACAAAATGATCATTCACATGCTTGTAGTGTCAAAAAATATTTTCCCAGGTGTTAAACTGAAATTGTTTTAAATGACATATGGGACTCTTAATTGTGCATGTTTATACCAATGTGTAAGTTATGTTGTGAACAATAAAAACCTTTTCAGTCTGAATTCTGCCTTATGTAAATTCTTTGCTGTCTGACTTTAAGGGCTCTACTTTTCCATGATTTAATCAGACCAATGTCTGATTAAAAAGTAGGACCCTAGTGTTGTATTTTCGGTTGGCGTAAAGTAAGGCGTTTTACATTGTTGGCATTCAGCAGACGCTCTTATCCAGAGCGACGTACAAACGCGCTGTAGTTTTAGGAGTTGAAGTGCAATACAAAACCGCTATCTTGCACCTTTTACTTTTGCGTATGGTGTGCCGTTCTAAAAGACGGAAGACTTGCATGAATTCCAGAGGAAGCTATTCATGCTCTTGGGTTTTCCTTGTTCCCACGGGGAAGTGAATAGAGTAACACCGGCAAGAACTAACTTGAACTATCCTTGCAAGCTTGGTCATAAACACAAATTTGCTGTTAAGGCTTGCTCGTCTTTCAGGTATGCGAATTGCGTAGTGAAGTCTAAAACTTGGAAATGAATCCTTAAATGAACGGATCTAATTGCTGTAAAATGTTTACCGATTAAGATAACGGTTTTCCTGTACGGAGTCAAACTTGGACTTTGAGACTGATGGGAACTTATTTTAGAGGGAAACCTACCATAACGCGGATATAAAAACAGACGAGAATATCACGGATGTGGGTTACATCTTGATGCAACTCGAGCAGTTCCTAAAATTTGCCGTGTGTTGCGAGTGTGGCCTGTGGGAACAATGAACCCGGAGGAACAGACGGTAACCTGGTTAATATCCTTGGGAGTGCTTAATTCGCCAAAAAAGAACATTGCCGATCCAGAGGATTTTCTCAAAACGTCTCTGAAAGATGGGGTTGTCCTCTGTAAACTCATGGAGCGGCTTCTGCCGGGGTCTGTTCAGAAGGTAAACCGACTGCTACGTTTATGTACATGGTAAAATATTTTCAAGTAAATATATACGTACTATACTTATATATAAATATAATTACAATTTCCATTACCGCGTGTGTGTAAAATGAGTATATTGAGCCGTTGATGCCTCAAACGTTAGCGTTAGCCAAGCTAGTTCAGTTCTGGAGCTGGCTTGTAAATTAAATAAATGCATGAATAATTTAAACTTGAAATCCGGTGGTACTTCATCGGTGAAAGGACTTCAAAATACTTAATGATTTATTGTGGGGGAATAAAATATTATTTGCAAATCTGTTTTGCTTATCAAAACACAAAACATCCAACTTCCTGTATATCAAAACTCTTCCTCTTTAAAAATGATTTCAAGGCCTTGTTATGTCCGTTAAATTCGAAATTGTAAGACGTATAGATAAATATAATGTAATGTGTGCGTATGTGTGTGTGGAAGTAAATATAAGTTCAATTATCATTCTACGACCAATTTGATTACTCATTTTAAATTAGATTCGCTAAGATATTAATTACAGGCTCATACGTTTTACTATTTAACGTGCCTTATGTGTTTTGTAAATTTAACTATTTTAATGTTTAACCGTCGCAGCGCACTGCATGTGAGAATACTGGTCAAGTCCAAGCATGCATTCGATCTTCGTCGAATTGCTACATGTCTATTACGCCATTTATTCCCTACAGCATTACAACGCTATTGCTCAGGAGAAGTAAACAATTCACCTTTTTCTCCAGGAATAAATAATTGCCGTCCTAAAATACAGTAGAATGGCGTAGTATAGTAACACTGTATTTCAAATGCTGGTTAGGTACCATAGATGCCGTCCTCACTATCACGCTTCCCATCGCCTGAGGGAATAGCTTGATAGGAATTTCAAAACAATAACGGCTTTAACTTGCTGTTCTGAAGGAAATTGGCATCTGGGCGTGACATGAAAATTATATATTTTAGAGCGTTTAAAAAATGTAAATTAAATGCCAGGATATGTATGCCATAAATGTGGTTTTGTTGTTTTTAAACTAAAGTAAGGGATAACAAGGTCTCCGGTATAAACACATTGGACACTGTTAACATAGGTGGGGATTAACTACCTGTTGGTCAATAATTTTAGGGCTATGTAATTCGCAGGTAAAATTTGGGTAAACTCGTTAATCATTTATGAACGATTTAAATTCATGACGATCACGACCTGACACATTTCAATTCTAATATAATTGAAGTTCTGATTATTATAAAACCAGTGGTTGGTTGTTTTTTTTTGCTGCGTTAATCACTTAAAACATATACTTCTGAAGTACAAAGCAATTCGCTACATTCATCTATTAGAACTGCCTGGATTATACCATAAAAAGCAAACTGAGTTGTCACGACGTGTTCGTCACTTCCGTTGCACAGCAGGCTTCCTGGTGTAACAGTTCCCTGGGAGATTGATATACTTGTGTTTATATGAGAGCAAAAGAGGGAGATTCTGTTTTTCTACCTCTTAAAACGGGCTGGAAACTAGATAAATTACAAACGTACGTCCTAAAAGTAAATTGGTGGTAAAGTATTCCGTGTCGATCTGACGCTGAACTTGTCGATTCGGTCCTAAACTTACCTTCCCAAATTTGACTTCCAGGATTTTTTAAAAAGCTGGTACGTGTGTAAAGTTATATTTTTTGTTGCTGTTTTTTTTCCCCCCCCAGTACTGTCAAGATCCGAGGAACGAAGCAGACTCTCTTGCCAACATACGAGAATTCTTAAAAGGATGTATTTCTCTTAAAATAGAGGTGAGGTTTTTGTTAGTTTGTTTTTTAATAGTCCCGACAGACATAAATCCTGACAGATTTATTTATTTATTATTATGTCCTCTCTGCCTGTTTTAACTGTATAATTATCAAGTTGTAGTTGTTATCTAAAACATAGTGATGTCCCCCATCACACTTTATTCTTATTTTCAGACCACTGGGAGATTAGTTTGCATAAACCGTGACAGGTGGAGGATAATGGGGCAGCAGTCAGGGTGGATTTGTTTCCCGTTAATTTTTTCGGCTCTTTGCATGTTCTGACTCTCCGGTTGCTGCTTGTGCACTCTTCGAGTACACCTGCTCGCTGGCAGGTAGCTTCTGTTCATTCTGTCTGAGGTTCTTTAAGGGACTTTAACCCCCATGGTGTCTCCCTGTTGTTGACGTTCCTCTCTAATCGCGTTCAGTTAAAATGTATTTCATTTTGTTCTCATCTTATTTCTTCTACTCCTAAAAACAACATTAAGTAAAGTGAGTTTAGCGGGTTGTCAAAGTTTTGGTCCGGTCCTAGTTTAAGTATCATTGTCCCTAAAAGTAACTAATATTTGTAATAATAACTAGGCTTGTGACTGGTAGGTTATTGATTGCTATTGTAATCCAAAAGAAAGTACTTAATCTGCCTGAGTTAAAATCCTGCTACTCTACTGTAAACTTAGACTAGGATATAAATAATAATGTTGTATTATTTTACACATTGTTTAAAGTGTCTTAAAGTACTGGATTCTGAAATAAATACTTTTTAGTAGCATTAGTAGCAATAATAATGAGTAGAATTTAATGTTGTTCCTTATTCATGTTTTGTTATAGCCGTCGTATGTTAATCATCCATTACCCATAACAGAATTACTTCAAAAAAGTGATGAGTCACTACTTGCACTTGCATGAACTTTAGTTGTGTTTGGGTAGAAGCAGGTTTAGGTACGTGCTTGGAGCATTTAGCAAGTTTGGTCCTGTCACCTGGTTAAAAAATGTTTTATTGATATACTTTTACACTGGCGCTGTGTACTACATTTGTCAGGAAAGGGGGGGGGGGGTATTTTTGTTAATGTGTAATTAACAAAATTACACATTAATTGTGTGTTTATCTGTGGAGAGGATGGGTTAAGAGTGTTACATTTGAGAGCTGTACACAAACTGTGGCTCAGCCCCTGTTCTTTGTGTCTAGTATCTGTTGTGGATGGAGGCTTTATAATTAAATACTTTTTTTAGTGCCTGAGAACACATAATGTGTTTTCTCGAAAACAGCAATTTAATCAGCCAGTCTGGCTTACGGTTAAAGCAGTGTCGCTGGTTTGTTATGTATGGCGGTTCTGTTCAACCGCCAAAAAATGTTTTCAGTCGACAGAACTAATGATTTTGCTGCAATGCTGTTGGTGTGGCGGGAGATTACATGCCACATGAGTTTTCACAGGTCTAGCCCTTATCTAGTTCTATCATCTTTATGTATGACCCTATTTTTAACTGCAGCCAAAGTTCTCACTTGAGCTTGGCACGTCGTGTGATTGGACAATGGGGCGGCTTCGACTTTCACTTCTGTATAGAGTAAAGAAAGAGGAAGTTGGAGAGACTTGGCCGCAGGGCTGTCTTTTCGAGCTACGGCTTGCTTATATTTGTGAGCTGCAGGCAAATTATTGTAAAGGGGGGAAATCCATATGCCCCCGCCCATTCCAAAAAGGGATTCAAAATGTTAATTGTATACGGATGTCAGTATCTCAAAATTGCTCCTGACATTTCACTTTAAGAAATTTGTCAGTGTCAACATGCAAATGTAGACTTGTACAACATTTTTAGGTATGAAAAAAGTTTTAAAATTATGGGAAAGACATTTGTAGAAGACATTTGTTCTCACTATTTTCTGTCATTACTGTTTTTTAAAATGTTTACAACATTTTTCCCATGTGTGATTTTTTTTTTTTTTTTTTTTTTCCCCAGCAATCTGTAAAATTGTTAGTAATTGGTCTCTGCCATTTCCAGGGTTTTGAACCAGAGGACTTGTACACTGGTGAGAACTTCAGTCAGATTCTGTCAACGCTCCTGGCTGTAAACTTTGCCACTCAGGGTAAGACAAGTTGTTTGTTTCTCCATTGGAAGTTCTGTTATAGAGTGGATCTCTGACAGATCTGCTCACACAGCACTAAAACACAAACGGTTTGCTATGTTGTTCATTTCTTTTTCCATTGCAAGTAACATATATACTGTTTGTTCCACTCTGGATTTAATCTGAGTAGGATAGTAATGTTAATGATTGTGTGTGTGTGGAATTTAACAGTATCCAGGAATTGGTTATGCATGCCCAGAAATCTGAATGAAAACCAGTTGTATTAATCATCAAACGTTTGTAACGTATACCCCTACTCCTCACTACTCGAGATGCGTTCCTACAACTAGGAGCCGCCCCTTACCGATATTTCAAGCATGCTGTACTAGTAGTGGGTTGTGTCAACCATCTTTGTCACATTTGCACCATTTATAACAATTTTAGTATATTTTTTTGATGTTTATACATTAGTGTTTATACGAGCTGCCGTTTCCATGACCAAAGTTCTCGTACAGCGTCCAATCTCGTACAGACTGGTCTATATACTCTAAGGAATCCGCTGGCAGTAGTCAAAGGGGTGGTATTTGGGATGGTTTTTTTTTCTATAAAATTGGGGTAAGAATTGCTTTTTAGAGGTTGTTTCAACAGCACAAAGTTGTATTAACAGATATGTAAAAAAAAATCTGTGCTTATAATAGTTTCTGTTCTTGTTCTGTACCAACCACCAGCTCAATAAACCAGGTTAAAGGTTGTCTAGGAGGAAAGCAAAAATAAAGTTTCTGAGTGAGAGGTGGCCAAAATTGCTTCTCTTTACTTTCTAAAAAGGGGAACTAAATGAGTGTTTTATAGTCATGTCAAACAGTTTTGGGCTTACTGCTTACATCCTGGTCGCCTACAAGTATAAGTATATTTTTACATTGAAAATCTTTTTATTCATTTTATTCAGATTAATTTTATTTTCACTTTATAGCCTGTTATATGGTACTCAATCAAGTACTTTTTTATTAGAATAAATTTCTCATTTGAGTAGAAAGACTCCATCCCCCTTGCAGAACATTGTTTTGCAATGCATTTTTCATCCATTTTGAGCAGGCGTTGCTATCTGGAGATGTTAACTGTTGCTGTTTGGCTGACGCTGAACAGCTGATTGATTAGCGGCTGTATTAGTTTGACACTCACAATGTCGAAGTCCAAACGAAAGTCCAATAGGGGGCCAGCTTATCGGGCCCATCTTTAGGCCCGCGTCCCATATGTACTCGTTTTCCCAAAAGGAGAAGCGTGTGCCTTGCAGATGGTCTGAAACAGGAGGCTCCATTGTGTAGCCGCCAGGGGAAGGCATTTCAGCATTCACTGCTCGTTATTATGATAACAATAGTAATAATAATAATAGTTGTAGAAGAAAACACGCCTATAGAAAGTCACTAAAATTGCTTGGAGCTTTACGACGACCTATAGGAAATTCTGCTGGAGAATGATTGGTTCTCTGTGAACCTCTAGAAATCTTGCGTGGATTATCTTAAAAGCTATCATTTGGTGTCAGCTGTATGTATAGTTGTGTACAGTGCGTTACGATAGAGTAATGCCACATGTCGGTTGGCCTAAAAGAGAAGCATCTATCACCTCCGGTTATTTGAGTTGAGATTGTGTCTGCCGCAGAAGAGCATGATCCAGTGGACAGCACTGGGTTTAGGGGGCCGCAGCGTATCCCTTTTTGAGCCCTGAAAACTTTGCTTACTCCCCGCCTCAACACGCGCACGCAGTCGATCATCACTATCCAAAAGGGCGTGCTCATCCGACACGCTCAGGGATGGCAGTCATTGTAATGAGTTTAGAAGGCTGATTGCAGTGCCCAGTCTGTGACCATCGTTAGGTCTGGCTGCCCTATCTCACCGGGTCAGGCAGGAGTGACCTGGAAATGCCCATATCCATGTCTGGCTGCTCCTCCTCGACCCTTCTTGACACCAGGTCTTCATGCTTGGTATTGCCTACATGATTGGTATTAGGAAATGGTCAAGTGAGGGATGGAGTTGTTTGGTACAACTCCAGTCTCCTGCCATTATAATATTACTAAAAGTTTGAAGCCAGCCTCGTGTCTGCTGGTTTCAACGACTTTTAGAAAAGAAGCCTCCTCTATGTGGCTTTCGTGGTTGTGAGCGTTATTTACTAGGACATCGATCCAGTCATCTTCTAAGAAAACGACTCCGGGGGTTTGGAACCAGCAACCCAACTTGCCGAAATAAGCGCGTTTTTCCTTCGGTGTCAACAGCTGTAAATCCCCATCCTCTTTTGAGAGGCCTATAGTATCTGCTAGTCTTTTAGTATTGAAGTTTGGGACCCAGACCATGTCGACTCTGTGTGTGAAACCTGATAATGACCGCAGCAGTCGGGTAAGCCAATCTTGGGGCGCTTGGTCCATATTTTATTCACTCACTGTAGCATTGGCATTGTCCCTTCAGTGCTCATTTACCCGGGAAATGATGCCGGAGAGCTCTTTATAACTGAAAATGTGAGCACTAACTGGCGTGGCTGTCCTCCCCACAGACCGAGTCATCGAGAGGCCATGTCCCCAGTCCAGCGGCGTGACCGCTAACCCGTCTTCCTGCTCCTCCTCCTCCTCCTCCTCACACGCTCTGTCCAAGCCCAGCAAGAGCCCGCGCAGACAGTCCAAGACGGCGGTAAGGAAGTGCCAGAGAAGTTGGTCAAAGCCTGTTCGCACACCCGGGCCGTACAGCTAGGGGGCGAACGCTGGTCCTCGAGGGATGCGGTGTCGATGGGTATTCAAGCTACCTCCTTAATTTGCATCGGATTTATGCAAATTTCAATTAAATGATTAGGAGGAGAGGTGGAGGGAAAACCTGCATTTTCCCAAAAGGCAAACGGTTTTGGAAAATGTAACATTCAAGTTCTTAATAGTTTTATTTCATTTATTTTTATTTTTATTTTTTATAGTCTTAAAAGTTTATCCATGTTCCACTTAAAGTTACAATCCAGGGGACACATTACAAAAAGATCCTAACTGCCAAATCATATTTTAAGTCCTATCAACACTGAGAAGTCAAGGCACCTTATAATTATGTGAAAAGATGACAAGCTCAGCCCCTCGTACCAGGGGCGCCTCTGAAGCAGCCTTCTGTCAGTGTAAATTAGAAGACGCTGCCGTGCCGTCTTATCTTCCAGAAGTTTACAATTCAGTGTCATGGCAACCGTTGTACACTGGGTTTACATTTCATCATCACTTTACCCCAGCTTGCAGCAGCTATAGATCCTATTGGCCTAGTTTCCTTTGTTCGACTTTACTGTGCTCTGCAATATGTAAATTTAAAACATTTTTATGAAGGTTAATGAATTAATAAAGCACACTCAATTTACCAGTGGTTTTAATAATGTTATCTTAGGGTTTAATTTATTTTATTATTATTGTTCTTGTTATTAGAAAGCAGATGCAGCCAAAACAGTTTTTGCCCAAACATTTTTCTTTATTTTGTTGGATCGAGTGCTCAAATCTTCCGAATATCAATGTTGTCCTTCAAGTTTGTGCAATATACCATATTGTGTGTTTGTTGTTTTTTTTTTAACCAGTATTGTAGAAATATCAAAAGTCTCTTCCTCTCCGTTGCCCAGGAGATGTCGGAGAACGGAGGTGGCGGCGGGCAGCTGTTGGTGAAGGCGCGGTTCAACTTCAAGCAGACCAACGAGGACGAGCTGTCCTTCGGCAAGGGCGACCTGATCCGGGTCACCCGCCAGGAAGAGGGTGGCTGGTGGGAGGGCACGCTTAACGGCCGGACAGGCTGGTTCCCCAGCAACTACGTCCGTGAGGTCAAGCAGTCAGGTAAGTGTGTGTGTGTGTGTGTGTGTGTGTGTGAGAGAGTATGTGAGAGTGTGTATTCTATGACATTCAGCTCAGGCGTCCAGGGTCTTGTAAACGCTGGAGAATCTAATTGTCAAACTGTGCACTCGGTTTTTAAATTTTATTTTTAAAGGCTCAGTTGCAATAACTTTTTTTTTTTTTTTTAGTTGCAGGGAGCAATGCCGTTTTAACACTTAACCCAAGTGTACCATTTATTTATATTTCTTTCATGATTTTAGATCAATGCCCCAAGCTCATGTTCAAAGACAGAGACCAGATTAGCCCCGAGAGAATAAATCGCTTCCAGTAAATTGTGTTGATAAAGCATGAATAACCAGCCAGTGGCTTTTTTTATCATGGGGCATAAAGGGCTGTTTTCTTATCATTTTACAACCCTAAAGCATATTGTTATCCCCGCCGAGAGGGACTGGGGAGAAAATAAAAAATAAAAATATGTGCAATTCAAATTATTTATTTAAATCATTTAAATCAAATTATTTAAATATTATTGTTTCAGTAATAATTTAATTATTTGTCAAGGTGTTCAAATTTGCCTTAATTTCTCCAGCTCATATCTAGCTGGCCACGTGTGCTAAAGGTAATCCCTGCAAGTGCATTGGGTGGAAGTGTCTGCTAAGCAATTGAATAATGCAATGCAAAATCTCATTGTGGTGCTGGTGTTCTGTTTTTTTGTTTTTATTCCTTCAGAGAAGCCGGTGTCCCCTAAGGCAGCGAAAGGCTTTGACTTGCCTCACCTAACGAAGAATTATTATGGCGTGGTGAGTGGGCCTCTTCTGCGTGAACTGCCGACAGGGAAATGCATAGGGTCTCAACATCTCGCTGCCATTCCAAATTTATTCTGATAACTTATTCTGAAATAATGTATTCCGGCTTCTCGTGGGTCCAATAAACTTACTTCAAAGGCTTTCTTTGCTCTCCCTCGCTGCATCAGTGACACAGAGCCCACAGGAATCCCTGTAAAAAATATATGCTCTGTCTTCACTGTTCTTCACTTTGAAGGCCGTACTGCTCTCCTGAATAATCTTGTGCTCCTATTCCTGTGAGTAATTTAGAATATGTTGTAGCATACTTAAGTGGTCATTTACAGCTAGATGGAATTCATGCAAATATATTGATTGGTCAAGTTGGCAATTAGCAAAATGACATTTAGTGTTATGGTTTGTGCAGAGCTTACTGCAGCCGTTGAATAAAATCTGTGCATTCTAGGGGCTTAAACTGTACTGTACAAAAGTCATAGGCACATGGGGGGAAAAAAAATTTTTTTAATTTGTAAAGCGAAGATATACAAGCAAAAATAAGGAAATGAAAAGTTTGTAATAAAAGAAATATTACAAAGGCAGTAAACAACAACAACAAAAATAAATGAATATATAAAATTTGGTATGACCACCCTTTTTCCTTTAAAACTTGGGAACACTGTCGGGCATTTTTATAAGAAATTCGGCCGGTAGATAGTTCCGAGCATCTTGGAGAACTTTCCACAGTATACCTGTCCAGGTAACCCCAGACAGCCTCCATGATGTTGAGATCAAGGCTCTGTGGAGGCCGTACCTTATTTTTCGGAAAATGAATATTTGGCAATAAAAAATGTTCTACTGACACCCTAAGCCTAAGACCTTTGCTCAGTACTGTATGTATCTCTTAAATTAGCATTTGCTTCTTTATCATTTAAGGTTTTTTGCCATGCATAAGTTTTAAGAAACTGTATTCCTTGTTAATGGCCACCCAATGATTAACATTCTGTCTGTTTCTTGTCCAGGTGGTGCAGGACATCCTGGACCACGAGCGGGAGTTTGTGAAGGACCTCCAGACCCTGCTGGGTTGCTACCTGCGCCCTCTGCAGTCCAGTGACAAGTAAAAAAAGGGGGACAGGCCGGGGGAATAGGGGGCGCAGTCTAAACGTAAACGCTACCCGTCCATCACTACGGACAAGCAAATAAAGAAGCGCGTTGTTTCTGGTTCTCTCTTCCTGTCATCCGCCCTACACCTTGTACACCAAGTGAACGATTTTGTTTCATGTTGGGGCCATTTCAGTTAAAGCGCATTCTCCAACACTGTGGCTCCCTGGGTTCAGCGGAGGTCGCCGTTTTGCATGGACCGTATAGCTCTAATGTGTTCTGAAGTCTGCCTCACAACTGAGTAGCTTTCCAGTGACACCATGTAAAGTTGTAAAGCTACACGGTCCACGCACTGGCATGTCCTATGCAGAAGGGAAACGCAAGATAACGGTGCGCGAAGGTCGATAACGCGTGGCCGCCCCGACTTGCAGGTTGTCCAGCGCAGACAGCGCCAGCCTGATGGGGAACCTGGAGGACATCCTGACGTTTCAGCAAGGGCTCTGCCTAGCGCTGGAGGAGTGCGCAAAGTGAGTTCAGTCTTCCCGCCCAAGAAACATAATTTCAGTCAGTTTGTCTGTCTGAATTTATCTGTCGACACTCAAACTGCCTCTCTCGCCAAGTACCTTTTTTTAATCCATCTCCTATATATCTGTTTAAAAGTGGGCCACATGGTAAATTGACTTAAGCCATTTTAAGTTGAAATTTACAGAATTATTTAGACTTCTCGTCCTCAATTAAGGACATGATACAGAGATGTCAACCTGGTACACTAAAGAATTATCAGTTCTGTTTCTTGCCCTTGTTTTATCTTAGAGCACCACCTAGTGTTAAGTAGGGGAATTAACACGCCCTAAAGGGGAGAAATGGTCTGGCCTTGACTACTTAAGACAAGTCGCATGGAGCTTTGCTTGAGGCCTAGGTTTGGTTTCTGGTGCTGGACCGGCGACCTCATGGATAACCGAGCATCCCGTTTCCAACCCCTCTGCCCCACCCTGTTAATTCCCAGATCACCAGAGGGGCAGCAGCGCCTGGGCGGGTGTTACCTGAACCTGCTTTGTCAAATCAAGGCCCTGTACCAGGCCTACTGTTCCAGTCACCCTGCCGCCGTCTGCGTGCTGACTGACCACAGGTAACACTAATCAGTTGTGTTTATAGGGTTCTCGTGCATCTCTGCCAACGAGCGCTCCGTGCCCACCAGTCGAGGAAGTGGGTTTTTCAGAATTTTCAGCTTTTGAAACAGCCGAGTCAGGGTAAATGTCAGGGTTTTACTGGGAGGTGACAGCAACTCAACCCGGAGAAAACTTTGATGTGTGATATCTGTAGATCTGTGTTTCTCTGAAGGCTGCCTGTCTGATTTCTACTGAAGTTAAATGAGAAACTCACCGTAGATTGAGATTGCCTAGAAGTGCCTGGCGCTGCCGCTGTGGCCATCCTGCCTAGTTTTTTCACGCCTGTGTCACTCTTCCGTTCCTCCCCTCCTCCTAATCGCACATCGTCGCTATGAGAACCGAAAGGACAGAGCTGCAGGCAGGAAGAAAAGAAACTGTTCCTGACCTGTTGCTGTGGTTAAACCGACAAGTAGTGTAAAAAGTGTGGTTATTCAAGCTTACCCTCGATTATCGTTCTAGTTGTTAGCATAAGGGTCTCACCTGATGTAATGTTTAATATGGTCATTAGTGTGATCGCCTGGATTAGGCGCTTAGACTGAAGGCTGAACTTTAAGGTTTCGGCTCACTTTTCACAGAAACTTCCAGAATGCCCTTGTGGTGACGTCTCACTCTGGCTCTGTCTGAGCGTCCATGTGTCTGTATGCATCCCTGCAGCGAAGACCTGGACAAGTTCATGGAGAGCCACGGGGCCAGCAGCCCGGGGGTCCTCACCCTGACCACAAGCCTGAGCAAACCCTTCATGCGGCTAGACAAGTACCCCACCCTGCTGCAGGAGCTGGAGAGACACGTGGAGGTGGGCGGTGTTTTCTTTTAGTGGTATTTTCATTTACATTTTTTATGTTCTCTTTAACACCACCCCGTTATTAACCTATTTGTAGTTTAACCCCAGCCCGTGCAAGCCTTTGGTTTTGCCGGCTTTCGCAGTACCTCTCAGTCAGTAACTGGTGAGATCATTCCTAATCCGGACGGTGACTCCAACTAAGTCACTCAAAACGTCAGTATGACCAAAACTGGCATGCCCTGCTACCTGCAAGGCCTGTTTGCGTATGAAACCCCTAATGTAAGCCAACCCAGTTCGGCAGGGGCGTTGTAGCTGCCCGTTAGCTCCTTCTTATTGCTCGGCCTAACATTCCAGGAACGATGGCATTTAGCGGTTTTGTTTTTTGTTGTCTTGTAGGAGTGCCACCCAGACTACGCCGACATTTCCAGGGCCATCGTGGCGTTCAAGAACCTCGTGGTAGGTTGTTTGCAGGCCGTCTTGTCTCGTTCTGTGGTGGTTGCCGGGCACCGCGGTTGCAGCCGCAGAAGGAGAGCTGGACCAAGCAGTTACTCAGGAGTAGAGGGAGGGCTCTGCCTGTAGCGTGGAAAACAAGTCGCCAGGCACGCCCATTGCACTGTGGTTTCCGCGCCATGCAGAGCGCTCGTTTTCAGTGGGTGTGCACCAAAAATAGCCGTTCATATTTGGAAAAGACGAAGTGGATTGTGGTTTAAAAAAGAATGAAAAGAGCAGCATTGTTTCCAAAAAGCAGGTGCTGGAGAAGAGTCGTGAGTCAGTGTAGCCCTTTGGCTGATCACAGGCAAATGTTCCAATGGATATGTATAGGTTATTATAGAACTGTTGCTTTGGTAAGTGAATTTGCATGAGTTGGTTGGCCTCAATGTCTGGTGGGCTGTTTTGTTTAAATTCTTTCCCCCTCCCTTCCACTTCTGCTTCTTTAGTTCATTTTTTAGGCCTGAAAAGGGAAAACCCCCTCTCTAACCTGTAACACTCACAGTGATCTTCTGCCTTTTTCCTGAGTAACGGTATACCTAAAGCACGCAAACCAACCAAGCTCCTCTTTTCTGTGGAAACTGTTTTGCCAAGGAGTGACTGTTCCTTTTAGGTTAGCTACAAGGTATTTCCACTTTGATTTATAGGCAGCTGTCATTTATGCCCAGGGGCTGACGAGTAGCTGTGCAGTACTACCGTGTCCTTGCCTGACCAGCGTTGAGCAACTCCAGGCCTTGTCTGCAGACTTTAGTTCTACCTCACTTATTTAACAGAAATCATTATCTTTGTTAGAAAAGCTCTCGCATGCTGTTACCAGATGTAAATCTGATGCTGATTGCGAGGTAGCTTGGAAACCCCACAGACACTGGTAAAGAACTTGCTGCGCCTGAGATGGCCGTGTAATACGGCTGTAGTTTCGAGCGTTTTATAAAAAGTCTTTTGGTTGGTGAATATAAAACCTTGCCGTTCTGAATCAAAAGCAAGCGGCGGGGCAGGAGAATCTGCACGGTCCCTGGGCCAGACCCTGTTGACCACGAGCCCTCACTGTCAACCTGTGTGGCCGCAGACGCAGTGCCAGGACCTGAGAAGACGCAAGAACCTGGAGCTGCAGGTCCTGTCGGAGCCCGTGCGGGGATGGGAGGGCGAGAGCATGCGGTGCCTGGGCCCCGTCATCTATATGTCCCACGTCCACACGCAGGCCGGGGCCAGTGAGGTGAGGGTCCTGAAAGCCCCGCCTCTCCCACTAGGAACTGTTTGGATGCTCATGTACTATTGATGCTTAGTGTACTTTTGTTTTTATTACTTATTTTGATGCTTAAGCTTAGAGTGTGACAGGTAGATTTTGTGTTTATTGATGTGTTATCTCTTTGCAGCGTTAGTCGTATACCTGCTCTCTGTCATTGTAAATGGAGCAAGATGGCTCAGTTTTGTATTGCACTTGAACCCTAAAACTACAGCACTTTTGTACGTCGCTCTGGATAAGAGCGGGTACTTGATGACTAAAATGTAATGTAAACGTAAGGGCATGCACCGCAATCAGTTCCACATTTTGGCCCTAGTGACCAAACTGATCAAGGATACAACAGAGCAGGGATTTGAACTGGCTGCCTGTTTTGCATATCAGTCTGAAATGAGTGTCGGTCTGTCACCATGTATAATTAAACTTAGGATAAAATGCTTTACAAACTTCTTTGTAACGTGTCTTGTGTGCGTGTGCGTGTGCAGGACAAAGAGGAGCGTTACCTGATGCTGTTCCCCGGGATCCTTGTCATGCTGTCTGCCAGCCCCCGCATGAGCGGCTTTATCTACCAGGTCCCGTAACCTCACCCGCCGTTTACATCCACAAAGAATCCATAACCTCACCCGCCGTCTACATCCACAGAGAATCCGTAACCTCACCTGCCGTCTACATCCACAGAGAATCCGTAACCTCACCCGCCTAATACATCCACAGAGGATCCGTAACCTCACCCGCGGTCTACATCCACAGAGGATCCGTAACCTCACCCGCGGTCTACATCCACAGAGGATCCGTAACCTAGTGCGCGGTCTACATCCACAGAGGATCCGTAACCTAGTGCGCGGTCTACAACCACAGAGGATCCGTAACCTAGTGCGCGGTCTACAACCACAGAGGATCCGTAACCTAGTGTGCGGTCTGCATCCACAGAGAATCTGTATCCTTAACCGTGCGCGCGGTCTACGGCTATCCGTTTACATTCGGCCCCAATCCCTGTCAGTTTTGATATCCTTTTGGTCTCTCTCTGCTTCACAGGGAAGAATACCACTGACGGGGACGACTGCAGTCAGGCAGATGGAAGACACAGGAACAGGAAGTGGTCAACATGCTTTTGAAATAACAGGTTTGTTGACTGCCAGTGTCAGAGAATAAAATCATAGTTCTTTAAAGGTGTTTTTTTTTCATTTAAAAAATTAAATGATTCCCCCCGTGATATTCTACTTGAAATATTCCGTAGATTTAGCAAGTTGGAATGTACTCCGCAAGTGAATTTGATTACCAACGTGTCAACAAGCCTTTATGCGTGGCCGTGTTTGTGCCTGCAGGGGGCATCATCGAGCGAATCGTAGTGTTCTGCGGCAACCAGCAGGAGTACCTGGACTGGCTGGAGCACCTGAGCCCCACCACTAAGGGAGGGAGTCCCGTGGGCACCGTGGGCAGGGTACGGCACCAACGCTGGCATCCGCACTCAGCTTCCTTATTCTGAGCCAAGTAGAGCTTTATACACACCCTGTACCCTGGGTTTCCCGTCCTGGTGGTTTTCTCATCTCTTTATGTGGCCGTCAACCTCGGTGCCGTCAGAAGAGAGCAGATTAGCTGAATTGGGAAAATAGCGAGCTGATTATGTTTGGCAGGAACGCAAACCTGCCCACTCACTCGTGCACGTACACGTAATTGTTCTAATCTTAAAATTTATATGGAAGCAACAAATATCGCGTCATTGGCAAACCAAGTCTTGCAGGCAAAATAATGAATGACACATTTAATTGCATTTTTAAGCACTACTGAAATAATGTTTTAACGAGGCTGTTACATTATCACAATGCAATGTTTAGAAGTTGGTAGAATAGATAAACTAAAAATAAATTTTCTCCGTTACTGCTTATTAATATTAACATTAGCCTGCTCAACATTAAAGTTTATATATCTGCTTCATACTAACACACACACACACACACACACACCTCTTGCTATAGTGGTACATTTCCCATTGCCTCTATTGGAAGGCGAGGACTTAATACAGACATGTATCTCTGACTTTTTCCAACATTGTTTGTTTAAACTCAGAACCTGGAGGGCAAGCCTTCACACAGCACCCCCACCCACCAGCCTTCCTCCCAGGGGTTCTGCAGCCCCGCAGCCTGCCGGGGCCCCCTGGAGCCTCCCAAGATCCCCAAGCCCTGGTCATTGAGCTGCCTGCGGCCCGCACCTCCTCTCAGACCGTCCGCTGCACTGGGATACAAGGAGGTGGGCGGAACAAGTCCGTTACCGTTGGTCGCTTGGTCGGTTGGTCTTGTGAACATGAAGACCATGGGGGTAAATATGATAGGCCTGACTGCTGGTGTAAGTGGAACATGTACTGTGACTCCTGGTCCCTTTTCTAACGAGACTGAAAGGGTCAAGCGGTTATCTACACGCTTGTAGTCTTCTGGGATTGACTGTCACTGCTTTGGCTTGGGTTGGTAGTCACTATAGTTAACTGCGTATGAGTAGTACTGAGAGAGTGCACAGTGACAGAGTCCAGTTCTAAAGCACTGGCTGGTTCCAGGAGGTTGCTGTCTTTTATTCAGGCATTAATTCTCTTCTTTTCGTAGTAATGACGGTAAAAATCCCTGCCTGCCTCAGGTCATCTCACATAGGCCAGTGCATGGGATGTTTATTTATAGCCGTGCTACCCTACGCCATAGTTTGTGAACTGCAACAGGTAACTTAAAGAGACCAGCTTCCAACCGAACACCCACTGTTGAATCATTGGAGCAGGCCTGCAAATCCAAAATAAATCTGGATTTTACTGGT
>JAOYSI010029816.1:3732-18067 GCA_025775065.1 Hiodon alosoides
AGCGATTTTTGTAATGGCCCCATTTTTCCTGGAAGATCTCATTTCCATCCAGCAACTCTGGAGACGCTGGCCCCAAGACTTTGGAAAGCCCTCCGTGGAAGGCCTTTCCAGCAGATTGAAATTTTTCAATCTGGTCTCAAAACTCACTTTGCAGATTGGCATTTCTTCAGTGACTTTTATGTATTAGCCATACATTAGTATTTTCCCTCTGGGTTGTTTTAGCGTGTTTCCTCTATATTATTCTGAGTATGTATGCAATATTTTATTACTGTAAAAGGCACTGTGAGATTCAACTGTAATGAGCACATTAACAAGAATAATGCTTCTGACAGTTTTTCTATGGTCCTGGTTTTTGTTCTTGGGCGTCATGCCACTTAAATGTATTTGTAATTATCAGTCCACAATAGGCTTATTTTATTTTTAATTACACGGCACTACACATTTTACATGAGGTTTCTCTTTGAATGAAAACTGGCACCCATGAAGCAGATAAGAAACAGGTTGCTAAAAATGAATTAAAACAAACACTTCAGACATTATTTCGCTTGAATTTGATACTGTTAAAATGAGTGTCATTACACTGTAAATGAGAACGCTGCAGCCAGCAGAGAGATTAAAACAGCTGCAGCTGGTATTCATCAATTACATCAGAATTATGGTGCTGGGATTCCATAATCCCTCGTGTATCTGGACTGGAATTATGCTCAGCCATGAGCCTCTCTGTGCACTGGCAGCCGCCACGCTGCGTCCTTGGTAAATCCGCTTCCCTCTGTCCTATTGAGGCCTTCCAAAAAAAAAATCAAACCAGATCCAGGGAATTCTTCATTGTTTCGAGCATACCTTGCATCTTTCTTCCTTTTTCTTTCCCATACCCCTTTGAAAAACCTGACCTTAAAATAACAGCGTGCTGGTATTGTATGCTCCTGTATTGCGTGGTCAGAATTATGTGCCTGCCCTGCATTTTATTTTGTAACATCATCATTATTTTTTTAATTATATAAATTAATGAAATCTGGATTTTATATGATGTGCATCACATAAACAAAATATCTGTTAAGAAAGGGGAATTATTATTATTATTTTTTAATCTAATGCACATGAGGACCAAATCAATGGGAGTATGGGATATTTGATTTTAATTTCAGTTAGCAGGTCAGACAATAAACCGCTGACACTTTAACTGAACAACTGAGCTTGAAGGAGCTTGAATTCAAGTACCAGGGTGCATACTTCAAAACACTCAAGAAAGTGTCGAGAAGATGGTCTACCATCAAGTTACATTAATGTTGTAGACTTTGGCTGGGGCCAGGTTAAAACTTTGAGAACCTGCTAATCACTTTTAATAACATTGCGTTTAATAGCTGTAAATGCATGAGATATACTGCATGTTGTTATTCTCAAAAGGCAGAGATACAGACTGTGCTAGGTTCTCCCCCAACCCCGTTGTATTTTGTAACATTGTTTGTTTGAAGTGGGTTTTAGTATAACCCTAAGCTTTAAGAATAGCAATACTAATGTAGTAATCAATCAAAGTTAATTCCCTACTTTGTGATTATCCCCCTGCAATACTTGAGTCTGGGATTTTAAATATAGTCTCCCTGGGTGTTTGTGACTGGGTTAACCGTAACTGAACGCTGCTGGTGTGAAATGCTGTTGGATTAATTTAAACTGAAATGAGACATGATAGACTGCTGTAATGAATGATAGACAACCAAACTATAATATCTGCTAATTGATTGGATAATTTTCCCATCACGCACACCTTTCATTGTGTGCTCACAGGGAGTAGATGTCTGCATGGATTTGTCAGGTGGAAACGGTTTGTCAGGTGGACAATGGTACAAATACAAATTAACTGTACTATTACTCACGTTCACATTACTCACTCATTTGTCAAACTTTCAGAGCCAATAACGTCCAAATTTAAAACCCGAGTAACACATTTTTTAAATAAAGTTTGTGAACCAGGAAACCTTGTCCGTCTTTGTGAATGCATAGGTATGTACTTTTACTGACATGATGCAAGATAACAGTTGCCACGGTTACAGAATGGCAGGCTGGACTGAAGCCTGGGCCTCTTAACAGCCTGCGTTGTTTCCAAGGAACCCGTACCACCAATATACACTTGCCTTTCTGCCCCACCTTCACACGGGGAGAGCTGGCAAAGAGAGGAGCTCTTACCTGCAACACATCAGCTGAGCCACATGATTAATGTTAGCTTCCAGGACACCAATGGAGATTGCACTGTAGAGTACGCTGAGAAATTGAAACGCTACCTACCAACTTGGCAACGTATGCTTTCTTGCTATATTCAGTAGCTCTAATGAAATTGAATTGATAACAATCAATGAAACAACTGTGGCAACATTACTGTGCCGTTTTAGTAGGAAAGGAGAGAACTGGCTCCAGGCCTAATTGACCCGCATTCAGGTCCAAGCTATTAGGGGGAGCATTATGTCATCTAATACTGCATGCTTGTTACTGAGTCAAAAAATAGATTATTACGTATAGTAAAACATATGGTTAGTCCTTGTGAATAATTATCAATGGATATAAAAATAGTATTTTGACCGAACAAATGGAAGAATAAAGAGACATTGCAACCAGTGAGGTTTTCTATTGACGTGCTGCCAGCATCTTCAGAGTGATGTCAGAAGCAGCACTGGTGAAACAAACTTGAGGCAGGGACCCAGTTCTGGAGCAAACATGGTGCTGGGAATTAGAAAGTTGAACAGACATGAAAAATACACTCACTGCTTTAAAGGTGTTTCGCAATCCCTGCATTGTGTCAACATCAGGATGCATTTGGCGCTTGAAGTGTAACTGAAATGTAACAATAAAAGTCGATTGATACAATAGCCCTGACTTAGCTGTGGGAGTGCAGCTATTTGCAGCCATTTAATGGGTCTTTTCATGAAAACTCTTCTCAGTGGACCTTAAGGAGCGGCCGGTTAGAATGGCTCAATTTGACAGATGAACAGATTGTGCTACGCAAACCAGATTTTCTCCAATTTGTTACTTTTTACTGCCTTGTTCAATGAGAGCCTGGGACACATGCAGTAAATGATGTATGGCTGGAATCTGATGGCCTCTACAATGTTCTTCTCCCATACCATGACAAACGGCAGTGCTGTGGTTGTATGTAGCCGCAGTATTGCGGAAGTCTTGTTGTTTTGGATGTGTGCACTTTTTGAGAAGTACTGGGAAACAGTCATTTTAAAAAGCAGCCAGTTTTTAGCAGAGCCAACTTTAAAGGGACTCGGTGCTACCTATGGGTTCAACCCCAGAATTTGCCCATGAAAGGTAGAATCACAGGATTGCGTATCCAAGCAACCTAGTTTGCTTTATTCATACGCCAGCAAGCCAGTCTATTTTCTAGCAATCCCTTCTGAATGCTAGCAGACCTAACATAAACAAACCAATGCTAGCGAGCTAAAATATGATGAAAACCCGATTATATATATATATATATATATATTTATTTATTATGTACTGTTTGAGTACATTAGAATCCACTAGAATGTTATCACAATCCTTTGAGCAGTTCATAAATGCATGGGCATTAAAGATTCAAAGAGACATTTCAGTGCAATGTTTTTACAGACCCTTTTAACGTCCGGTTCTCTTTCAGACTTTACACTGGCACATTTCATTGTACAGTGTACCCACGTGAACAGCCATCTGCCACTCAACCCCACCAGTGCTGCCTTTTGGCCCTTTCCTTAAGTTTCTCCCTCTTAGCATTGGACCGTGCTCAGTATCCTGGGTCCCCGTTGCTCCTACTTGGGTATAAATTAGATGTGGGGGATAAGATCTCACCTTTTATGACACGTATTACAATATTGAACGCCCAATTAAACTTATAAAGAATAGATGGCAGCAAAGCCCGAGCCCTTTTCTTTTTTTATTCTGTGTCGTCTGTGCGATAAGTTGAATCAATGTGGGCTTTATTCAAAGCTGGGTACTTTCTCCCTTCACCCTGTGCAAGAGAAAA
Organism: Hiodon alosoides; assembly: GCA_025775065.1. NCBI lineage: Eukaryota > Metazoa > Chordata > Actinopteri > Hiodontiformes > Hiodontidae > Hiodon > Hiodon alosoides. The sequence continues at coordinate 7,727 of JAOYSI010029816.1, forward strand.
GGATGTTTTGATATGCAAATTATTTAATTAAATATACTTATCCCTCGGCATGAGAGTGGCAAGAAAGGGCATTTTGTCATAGAGAGCATTATATTACAAAGCAGTTTTCACATTTTGAAAAATCTAGGTTGGATTGAAAGAGTTTGGGAGAGTGTTGGAGTGGCATCGGCGCACACACGCTTCAGAGACGGCTGTCCCCAACCTGACAGACAAAAAAGCTTATCAAAAAGCAGAGCTGCGTCACTCAGAGGCCTAATTCTGATTCATTTCTGCCACCTTTCTCATGAGTGCACTTTTGGAGCGCAGACTCTCTATGTGGCGATCATTCCTGTATCGTCGTTCAGCGGTCCTCAGACTTCAAGAGCTCCAATGAAACGGCTCTGGCCATTCTTTATGCAAATCCACCAAATCGGTGGTGGTCCCTGGGCAGGGAATGCAATTTTTTCCCCTCCCCTTTCCAAAGCATTTTGCTCTCACCCGTCTGCATGATGATCCTGCAGGGAAAGAAAGAAACAGCAATATTCAAATGCACCGTCGCTGTTAACATAGCGGCGGGTATTGTGAGCGTTGCCCCGCAGTCCTGTGTTCCAGACATTCATTGTGTGGTGACAGCCCTGCTCCCCAGGCAAACGGAGCCCTGCAATAATGCTGGAGCTTTGGAACAAACCGGGGCTTATCGGGGCGGCACAGCACCAGGCGGGGCCGGGATTTGTTTAAGAGGCCCTTTGTGTGCAAAGCCAAGGAGTTTTTTGGAGGTAGGGGATAAATTTCTCAGATTGCGCTGGGAAACCATGTTTGACTGGTTTGGCTAATACCGAGCCGTGCCCCCCTGCCAATCAGCGCCCCTGTCCTAAGTCAGATTGCTAATGAGATGGTGATTTTATCTGTCAGAGCTATCTGTGGATTATATTACTACTCAATTTAAAATGTTCAAATCCTGAATTTTTACATTTATTTATTTATTTTTTTTACAGCTGATGTAACACAGGAACTTGGTTCTCGGTCACACTTCAGAATTGTTCTATACCAATCCCCTGGACATTGGCAGAAACAATTTGATCAGTATCAATGTTTTTTGGGGGTTTTTTGTTTTAAACTAGATCTTTTCATTCTAATGTGAAATGGCCTGCTGATTGTTTTCCAGTAAGAGATAGCAGGGAGCTTTTTTAAAGAAATGGTCTAGTGGCACTGAACATTGCCAACCCTGCCTTTGTGCAAATTTTCTATGCACAAAATTATGTCATCTTAAAACCCATTAGCGAGCTTCAAACTAATTCATCATGTGTAATTTATCACATTATCTAACAGAGGAAATGTAAACACGTGTATTCCCCCACCACTGCAATTTATCTTATTTTATTTTTAAATATCTGCCTGATAAAGTATACTTTAGAGTGGCTGGATGTCGTTTGCACTGCCTTTCTATGCTGAACAGGCTTGCGTGTTAAAAAATAAATGAGGGATTCTTCAGGATTTTAATGTAAAATGAGGAGTAGATTGAATGAGAGTCAAAGGTTAATGGAGGTACTTCCTCACACTTGTCTGAATAACTGCTGTATTGCAAGTAATGGATATAAATGCTAAGCAGAGAGCCACAATGGTACCCAGTGGGTTTACCATTCACTGGAATATTTCTGTCTGAAGTCAGCTTCACCGATACCGGTTCACTGAAATGAACTCGGATCAGAACAGCGATTGTGGCAGGAACGGCACGATCCCTCGGAAAGCTATGGTTACCTCAGAAAGCTAATGGAACAACAAACAATATGATCACGTTGGCATGCCTCCCGTCCAAATAAGGGATGGTCTAATATCAGATTGCACGGCATTCTGCCAAATTCGTAATTTATATGCCGAGTGCAAAGGCTGATGAAATTAGATGCACATAAAAAATAAAATCATTCTCCCCTGGCTGGCTGTTGCTCTCTGAGACTGGCTTACACAGTGACTTGGCAAAATTTTCTGGTGACTGACAACATGTTCCAAATGACCGAAATCCCTGTTCTCCATCGTTCACAGAATTACACTTGAATTTGTTGCATGGGCTATATAATGCAATATTTAGTCCAACAGCAACATTGTTTCTTTAGGCCCAAGAGTTGTTTTGGCCTTAGCAGCCCAAAGTCTTTCACGTTAGCATAGCTGAACATTTCCTACATGGCTGGCAGGATCTGAAGGTTGCCAGACCAGATGGCGTATGCATTTTGTCCTTTAGGACAGACAGTGACACAATACCGAGACTGACAGCTGAACAAAGACTGGGCTTGCTGGAGAGGAAGAAGATTGCAGCGCCCCTGTTGAAGCACTTAGAGGGCTCGACAAAGGACACAAATGGTAAAATTAATTAAAGGGAACATGCAGACAACATGATTACAGTTTGTATGGAGCTTGAAAATGACACTCAATAATTAATGCACATGCAAATTGTTGACATCGTGGTTGCACAATGTATGATTGGTGGTTAATGGAAATTCCAGAGACAAAAATTTCTTTTGAAGTAAAATTTCTTTTGAACCGTACATCACCGATTTACACACTGGGTCTTAAAATGCTTATTTATTCTAAAAATAAATTGTACTGTAATGTAGTTTTATAAATTTAGTTTGGTAGGGGTTCTTTAAGTGTATTTTATAACATTTAAAATGTTTAATTGCTAGGCGCAACACTTTAATGTGCCCTGCCAAGCAATCTGGGATTGATAACTGTGCATGGTACAGGAAGTTTCCATTACCAAGACAGATATTGGCTCGTTGCTATGTTAACTGAGGCTAACTGTACGATCTGTAAAACTTAGAATGGCAGAAATATTACCCTTTCAGCTTGAACCTAAATAGTTACCAACTGAGGACAGAAGTACAGCGTCAAAAGTGAGCCAAAAGCTTTCGTAGCGGTTACTTGCAATTTGTAACGGTGAAAAATTCATCCATGTTTTAATATGCAATCCTTATTTATGCAACGTAATTGTGTGCTTTTGTATAAAGTGTATAATCTTTACATAACTTTATATGTTGTTTCAAATAAAGTAGTCCCTGACAATGGTGACCATGTTTTAACAATTGAAACGTTCTTAAATATGTAACAAACTGTGCAGTATTATTATTAAGGGATAAGGAATTAAGGGACGGAAGCTGTGTGTGATTGGCTCGAGACAGAATGGCTGGGACACAAACTCACCAATAGAAATGCGAGACTAGAACTATGGGTAGCGTTCGTTTTCAGTCGCTTGAACAATCTCTTACCTTGAACCATAACACTACAGCAACTATGTTACCTTTGAGACAGATCTTCATAATATTAAAACTGATACTTTTTTTATAATATCCAGATAGTGAATAAAAAAATAAAAAAGAACAATATTTTAGGTGAAAGTAAGGAGTGCTTGCGCCCCTCAACGATTTCAGTTCCGCTTACTCCCAGAGTGGCACCTAGCATAACGAACATAATCACATAAATATTCATCAACTTAATGTAGTCATTCTTCCACATACAGTGATTATTTTGGAACACTTTATTAATAATCTAATACAATGAGGGGGAAAATTATACTGTAAAAATGTGTATGTATTTGAAGACGTGGCAAAAAAAAATAAAAATAAACAAAACTTGCAAATACAAGTAACGTAAATAGATCCCTTTCCCTCACCTTTTATACCCCCTTGGCATTAAATACCATGAAGTAAAAGTGCCGAGATGAAATTTAAAGCTCAACAAAACCTTGACCAGATTACAAAAGCCCTATATTTCCATTCCTGTAAAATCCTAGTCCAATATCCTATGACACCTCAATACGGGAGTTGTCTTCGCTTGACTTTAATGACTTTAACGCTCTCTCTAATTTATAACTTCTACACATCGGCCTTATTAACCCTGAGTGAGAAAATTGCCCGTCAGCAGATTCCATTCCTAACTCCACGCTGGGAAAAATGATTCAAGTTTTGGAAGTGATTGGAAACGATCCAACTGGCATTAGTGTCAAAAATTTTGCACACTTGACTTCCTGCAGTAAAGGCACACAGGGTCCTATCAAAGACGATCGGCGTACAAGGGCCCAGAAAAAAAAAAACTTGAATATGGGTTGATTGGATTCATACCTGTATCATCATACCGGCACATACAATCACTTCTAATAAACATTTTCGTTTAGAGGTAGCGGATTGGAGACACAGGTCCCTTTGTGCAAAATAACAGCCATTTAATTAATCTGCCGTTTATTAAAGTAATTTAATAGGTCATGCCTGCTAGGAGATGTAAACATGCTCATTGTATTATCCCATAGTAAGCATGGGATGAAATGGTACTACAACAAAATTAATGTTACCATAAGGTAATACCCTTTATGCCTCCCAGCTGGGCTTTGAAACCATGAACTACCGGTAAGCAGTGCCCTGAATGTTGTTTGCATGCATCAGAAGAGGACATACTTTCTCCTTGGAAACGTACAGCGCCATGGCATGGCATCACATCCTGTTTTTTTTTTTTTTTTGTGTGGAATGAGTCAAAGCACAGTTCTAGTATCCAGAGGGACCAATATTATAATTAGTCTTTGCAATGAACCGGCCTCCCTTACAGTGCTTCATACCAATACCCTGCTGGTTCAGTGATCCTGAAAAAGGCACCAGCATTGCATGTTTAAATGTAATCTTTAAATGCAAGGCATGTGAGATTTTTACTTCCTGTTGAAGTTATTTTTTTCTCTGCTTCTAAAAAAACCGCAGATACCTTACTACAATTTTAAACTGCATACTAGGGAGGCACCACACATAAAACTATTAAGTTTTGTTAAGGGCACAATGGGCAGGTACCAGCGACAATGCCCAGATGATTAGTTGGTTCACAACCACAAGCTTTTGGCCAGAGTGTCAGAGGGGTCTGTCGGAAATGCATCAGCAATGGGTCAACAGTCAGAGGTCGGGAGCAGAGTCATTACGTGGTGATTACGGGATAATAAACAGGTCCGAGGAGACCCCCCCTCAACTGGAGGACACATGCAGAACGGGCAATCATTCCGTTTAAAGAGGTAGGAATGCATAGTCAACGGGCAGCTTTGAAGGAGTCTGGGGGGAGAAAACATAGCGCTTCCTTTTATTTCCCTGACACCCAACAGTTAAAATAGGAGGGAATGATGTCTTCCCCCTGACTTGTACAAGTCATACTGACACACGCTGTTTCACAGGAAGACGGACCGGAGCTCCTTCAACAGATCTCCCTTAGGACAGGCTCCAGGGGATGGTGGGTACAGAAGTGGCAGAAATAAAGTTGGAACAGCAGCAGTGATGTTAGCTATTCTTCAGAAGTAGTGGTCCGTGTTCATTGGCCGATAACCGTCTGGCCATACACGAGATGGGAACTGTTCCGCATAAATCGTAAAAAACATAAATCTGCTGCATTTTATATGACTTCTGTAACATTTTGTTTCCATCTCGAAATAATAAGGCCACTGAGAAGAAGTCGTTCTACTCCATTAAGGAGGGTCCATAAGAATGAGCTCACAATAATTTGTATGCTCAGAGTACATTTTTTTCTACTCTGCAGCCTGGATAAATATAACGGCAGCCTTACGTCAGTGTGATTGCAGGGACATTTGGTCATTAAGACCCTGCTTCCATAATCATATAACACTTTAGCTCTGCTCGCACATGGTGATGATGGGTAATGGGTTATAGCAGAGAAAATGGTGAATTAACTTGACTTAAGTGCAATTTATTACTAAATTGAAGCGGTTTGAAGTATACACACAGTATGCGGCAGGCTCTTCCAAACACTGTTTTTTATATAAGTGTATGAAGTTTTACACCAATGGACACTTGTGCATTTGTTTATTTATTTGCTCCGTTGCTGCCGTGCGTCGTAATGTGCATAGCAACGTCCGACGCAAAGCTTTGGGGTGACTCATTAACTGCACAGCTCAATTACTCAGCTCCAACACAGAAATGATTCACCTCTTGGCATAGTTGCATGTATATTCATAGTGCAATCAATTGTAATCATAAAGTCGGGCGGTATAAGAGATATTGTTGAGATGAGCACACTAGCGGTTTATCGCTTCAGGACAAACACATTAAGTGCCGTGTACTGCAAAAATATTTCGTAACCTAAGGGTCAGTTTCGTCAATTCCTAATTTCACATACCTCGTTGAGTCAAACATTTTTAAAGTCAGGAAGTCAGTTTAAAGTCAGGAAAGTAAACCGATGCAGGTCTCTAACAAAGATTTCAAAAGAATCAGTGCATTCATGTATAACGGGGTTATCCATTCTGGGCAAAATCCAGGTTCTGCAGTGATTATACTGTTTGGTATATATCCTGCAATTTTGTGGTTTCATAAGCCAGAATTTACTCCTAAATTGACATTTTCTTTTCGGTTTGCAGATTAAAGTATTCTTTAGCATAACAAATTAAATAGATCAGCCAAGCACGCGCCGTTTCTTTCTTTTCGGCTAGCCGCGTTACGATTGATTTAGGATTGATTATAGACGTCCATGCCTTTGTTGTGTTTATTTATTTTATTAGTTGTTTCCAGATGTGTCCCATCACACCGCCCTGATCATCTCAGGCATGCTGGATGGGGGGAAAGGCATTGCTCCATTGGCAGCTGCTCCGAAGCCAACCAGTCAGACTCAAATGACCTACACGTGAAATAGTGAAACTCCACACGCCTCCCACTATAAAGCAATATGTCTTATAGAAAATAACAGAGAGATGGGGACGCTGAGATTGTCAGACTTCATCCCTGTATATTCTTTTATTATGTTTCCAGCAGAGAATTTATTTGCTGGTACAGATATTGTTTCCCCCCTAAAGCAGGTTAAGCTTGGACATGAATTCATCAAATTTTAGCATCAGGCATAAGCAGGTTTTTTGTATATTCACAAATACTCAAATACAAATACAAGTACGAACGCTGCACCTGCTTTCGGGTTACCCCATATTCAATAGATATAACTACATTACAAAGCATGGTAACTAATTTTCTGGTCCCATGGTTTGCCTGCCTGAAAAGGTAAAATTTAATTCAACTCTTTTCTGCAACATTTTACATACACTGTTCAGTGCACACACCATGCAGTATCCACGTCCGGCACTAGCCAAGCACTACCCTCGCTCTGTTAAATCTTGAGTACAAACTGTCCATTTGATCAGTCCGGACCACTCGTTAATCAGATGCTGATGTATTTAAATGGGGCATGAGAAGCTGTGAAATGCCAAAAAGGTGAGATGTCACCTGATGAGAAAAATGAAAACTCAACCCTTCTGACCTTTCTTTCAGAACATTAACATAAACTGCCAGCACCTTCCCAGTAATTAATGTGCTAATGCCTCTTTGGCCAAACTTTTGCCCGAGTAGCGTCCGCACACCAGTGGTCGCACTCACGTTTACACCCCCCACCCCCCACCCCCCCTTCATCCGTTTTCTCTCAATTAATCAGTACATTTTAATGTAGATTCTCATTACTGAAAGCAAATTGGTTTAAAATTCCAAGTCCATCAAAGGCCAAGTAATCTAAGTCTATACGAAATTATTAGGATTCAGTGCTACCCTCAGACTAATTTAGTCTTTGCTGATGGAGAAAAAAAAAAAAAAAAGGTTTAAATGGAAAGTGGCAGATTGCATCAATCTTTTCTCACATTGGAAAAGATGTATGGCGTAGTACGCGCGGGGAGGTGGGGTGCCAGCTTCAAATATGGTCAGAAAGGGAGACCAAGAGTCACTTAACGGCTTTTAATAAACATTATAAACGAAGCAATTAAACAAAACTCAAACCAAAACACCCTGCTGCGAAGATCAAATGACATTTCAGCCTCTCTCTATATTAAACAAATCAAACCAAAATAATCACCATTTAAATCAACAATTAAAAACACAGGGTGAAGTGTATCAAACTAGAAGCGTTGTGCGAATGGGGATGATTCTGTGGTCAGTATGCAGGTCCATGCAAAAATAGTGTGCAAGTTAAAAACCAAGCAACAACTTGGCGCCTGAAGTATAATATCCGGGTGCAGACTAAAAAAGTTCTGAATTGCAACAAATGAAAAATAAATCCAGATGCCCTATAGAGGATGCTAAATTCAGAAATATCTGAATCTAACTCTTGCGACGCACTAAGAATTTTAGTACCATACTATGTGAAAAGTGTGAGAACATTTCTTTGTGAATTACATAATGCTTCTTGGATTACATTATTGGCTGTCCATAAGCTTACACCAAATCAACAGCAGCTTAATTAACTGCCTAATGCAAACAGAAAGCACAGAAATAATCACTGCCATCAAATTATCAAAAGGCGCTTTTCTCAGTATCTGTAATTAGCGTTGCCAACACACAGTTAGGATACATAGGTGAAGCCTGATCATCTAATCTTACAATTTGCAAGCCTTAATCACTTCTACTCTTCATTTTATTTGGCACCAACAGTTCAAAGTTTTTCGAAGGAGCAAATATTGGCAACTCTGGCCCTACCTGCTTCTTGGTATTGTCAAAATTTTAAAATGAACTAGTCTCCAATTTTTCTCTGCCTGTTTTTCTACAGCAATCGAGATGATCCAAGATCATAGACACACCACAGTTGCATGTATGCCAGCCTGCAGAATACTAACGCTGAAAGTTTTTCGATTGAAAGTCCTGACCCCTCAAAAAAGAAATAAACCTTTCTCTTTTTAAAAAAGTATTATTAATTACAAGCTCCCGAGTGTTTTTTTTTTTTTTTTCTGTTTTTTTAAATCAACCAAACCACATTTAGGGGATTATTTCGCAGAAAAAACAAAGCCCTTTTTATTCATTTTTTCTAAAGGCCAAAGTTACCTGCAGTCATCTCATTGATAGGGCTCCATATATGCTCCAAGCAAGTCACGAAACCTGGTAATCAAGTCAGTTTGTGTTATAATTCAATTACTCCTTTTAATCACAAATCTTAGTTGTGGAAAGCAGGGGACCTTGAATACAGTTATGTGACTCATTATTTTAATCCGGGAGGACTCTGGCTGTTAAGGGCCCGTGTGGAGGGAATGTCATCTACACTCAAGGACTTTCTGCTCATCACCGACACATGCTGTCTTAGTAAAAGGGCAATGGCAACTGTGTCTTAACCCATGTGATATCACTTATTTTCTCAACCCTCTAGATATGGTGCACAATGTCAATGAAGGCTTTCACAAATCAATTTTAACTTGGCGCACTGACAAATAGAATGCATCGGACAACACTTTCGCATCACCTCATGCTAAAAGTAAAAAAACAAACAACAACAACAACAACAACTCGGTATTCAATCATAACGGTCAATCCGGTATTCACACGCTGCAGCGCAAGTGGGAAGCGGAAATTACTCAGGCACTCTGTTAAAAAAGCCTGTGCCTTTCCCGACACCCCATGCGTCAAAACCTGTGTTTGCCCGTGAAAGCCAGATTGAGGTAGGGAGCATGGCCACTGTGAAACATTGGTGAAATTCTCACAAGGCACGTCCCGGTGATTTCATATGGTTTTGCCCCCCTCGGTTTGGATCACATCTTTGCAGGAGCTGTCGGTTTGTAGAATTTGCATGGGGGCATACGAGAGAACAGCATGCTCTACCCGTTACTTTCGATCCACCAAAAAAAATATCGTCTGACTAGCAATCAACACAAAGACGAAAAGAGGCCTGTGGCAGAGACAAACATATATCCCCCTCACACAGAGCCGGAAGCAAGACTTCTTTTTGCTCTGTGGAAGAAGAAAAAAAAAGCATCTGGCCAGCTTTTGCTTTGTTTGTCTATTCGAAGTCTGCAAGAACAGAAGGAAATGAAAAAGCACTCAGCTTGTCTTAAGCTAGATGTCACAGAACTATCCCTGGTATCTTTATCCAGGTCAATATGCTTACATTATATAGTCAACTTCTCCTTTGACCCAATGCAATGCACCTGAAATGCAATACAATTCAAGGCAAACTGACTAAGCTCTTCATTCTGAAAGTGTCTTTAAGTTTGACAGGCACATTTATACAATCACTTTTTTATGATTTCTACAATGGTTGAAATTGACCGTGACAATCGCATGCATTTTGTGAAAAGGTTTCATTTTATTAGCATAAAGACGGCGGTCAGAATGCCGGTTAAGAGGTAATGGCAAGGAACTAAATTTTGCCTACGTTGAACTAATTTACCGCTATAACCAATGAATAACCTAATAAAACATTCCATTTGTGTGTGAAATCAAAGTCCCTGTGGCAATACCTACCCACGCATTTTTTTCGCATTTCAGTACAAGTGTAAATACTTCTGGACCACCACGACTGCTTACACTGTACTTTTTACAGTCCTGGGAAGCGAAGCCTTCTGCGAATTCAGAGCGGTGCCTTGCTTGGAAACAC